>JACGDI010001558.1:772472-806907 GCA_014898725.1 Jacaranda copaia | reverse complement strand
ATAAAAAGTAACACTAACTCTTTAAGTTTTTGACAGAAATTAGTATTCATGATGCGTCGATATTTTTATTATTATTCTTTTATTTTGAAATAAATACAAAATAAAAAAATCAATAATTCCGACATTTCTAGGTAGAAGTGCCCGTTGGACAAAATTATTTTGAAAATTGCTATTTTTACCTAAAATAGTTCAATTGGTTTTTGAAACCATGGATAATGCTACTTTTACTTTAAATAAAAAAATCTTGTTTTATGATCAAAATAATTCTTTTAAAAAAGACTATTTTTTTCTTGAATTATTATTTAATGTTTATCCTAAATATTAACTAAATAATTTGATATGTCCAAAATATAATCAAACTAGCCAGTTAATTGCTATTTTTACATTGAATTTTAGATGGGCAATTTAGTAGATTTTATTTTTAATGCTATTAAAATCAAATTAATTAAATATTGATTGAGTAGTTTTCAAACCCCAAGAACAAATAGATATTGATTGAATTGTATTCGATACACTTGCATTACATTAGTTCCGAATTTCAAATTGATTTTATAACTTAAACCCACATCAGTACTTTTGCAGACCACTCAAACTTAGTTTAGAAATAAGTAGAAACTCCAAATTATGTCCTAAATGAGACATTTGTTTTTCCATTTATACTATTATTAATAAATAAATTTGATTTACAAAATAAACAAATACAAAATTTAAGATAATTCAAAATTTAAAATCATACTCTACATGCCGAATGAACAATTTATTTAAAATTAAATAGCATATAAATTGAATATATTGTTTAAAATTGACGCATGCTTTGAATTAGTAATAATACTTTTAATTTCATATAATAACTTATTATCATAAAACAATATAAAAAAATTAAGTTAGAAGTTTATATTATGTAGCTACATATATATAAGCATAAAAGATATACATATTACAAGTAAATTGGTTTTTCTTTGAGACTTGTTTAGAAATTAAGCTCCGCTTTGTCATCCTTCTAATTTTGGTATGAGGCTTTAGAATATTTAATTTTTATAGGTTAAGTTTGTATTGTTTTACCCATTAATTGCTATTTGTGTAATTTAAGGATACTATGGTAAATATTTATAATAGGTCTAGGCTTTAGCAAAACTTTATGTCGATTAACATCAAACTATATTAATTTGAAGTCATAATATTTATTAAAATACAAATTTACTTTATCTTTTTTTATTACAAGTTGCAATATTAGACGTTCTACGTTATCATTGGCCTGAATAATGATGTCCATTAGAATATGACATATACTATTCTTTTTAAAATTACCTAATTTTTTAGTTAATAAGCAATTTAGTTAAAATATGCATTTAATTAATTAATTTATTCTTAAATAGTATAGTATATAAATATATGTTTATGTAACACAATTAATAAAATATTGTTTAATATTATTAAATAAATTTAATTATGTAAATAAATTATTATATATGCCTTTTAACATAATTCAAAATTTTAAGATGCCATAGTACATAGAGGTGTATTTAGGACTTTAGCTATCTCATTAATTTTTAATATTTTTTATTTTTTCTGATTATTTTTCTTTTAGGACATTTTTAACTTTTGTCAAACTCTATCTACCTTACAACTAGATTTATTATTTTAGGGAGTTGCTGTAATTTTTTAAAAAAATGAGGATCTTTTTTCGTAATTTCACCAAACTTTAGAAGTAGTTGACGTAATTCACCCTACGAAAAATCACTAAGAATCTATTAAGATAAATTTTTATGTCTAAAAAAAATTCACCAAACTATTTTTAGTCAAAAAATATATTCTATTAACTTATCATTTAAGAAAATTCTTCATTTAACTTTATGCTATTTTTTAAAATAAAATAGTCTTGAAATTGTTAGTTAAGTAAATTATTATATATTAATATTCATTTTAATAAATTATTTTTCTTTAATTGTATATAATAAAAGTAAAAAATAAAAAGAGCGAGATCCATCAAGAGAAACTTGTATCCATTCCCATCGCCATTCTGAATGGCGCTAATTTTCTCTTTTTCACCAAAATTGATAGAGAAGGAAATTTTTCGCCAAAACTTGGAGCAATTGATATGGGATCTGCCAAAATTATGTAGAAAATGATATGGAAAGAAATTTTCTGTCAAAATTATTAGGAGATAGATATGGGAAGAAAGCAAGTAAAGACTGGGTTTGTCATTTCAACCATTTTTTATCCCAGTTCTCTCCTCCAGAAGAACTCCCCCTCTAGTAAGATTTTCTCTCCAATCTCTCCATGCTAAGAATTGTAGAATAAGTCTCTCTCTTCTCTTCTTTTTTATTTTTTCTTTTGCTTTTTGATAGAATTGATCCTAAATGGGAAGATTTTAGTTCTAGAATTTGATATTTTTCGTTTTTGATTTAGTTTCTGGGATTTAGTATGGTCTTGAACATTCGATTCTATTGAGATAATGCATTACTGCAGAAAGTTAGATTAAGCATAACTAAACCCACACCTCTGCGATTATACGTACCAGTAGTCATGTTTGATTAAAGCTGTTCAGATGATAATTTACACCTTAGCTGTCCATGAAGGACCCCAATTCTATATTTTCATTGTGTGCTGACATGGAAAGTTGGGAATATAATTCAAGTGTTGGAATCCTTTTATGATTCCATGTTAAAATCTTATGTTTGACATATCTACAGCTATCATCTATTATTCTTGGTTTATGGTTCACTTAAAAAAGTTTATTTTCTTGGCTAAAAATTTCTTAAAGGATAGGATTTAGTAGGTTACCGTCTACCTTCCCTGTCAAAGTGGCCCTACTCAACAAAATGTATCAAGAAATTCTTCTTTTATGCTTATCTCTACGTAAAATAAATATATTTCTAGTCCTAACGTGGATAGATCAATTAGTTGCATTGACCTTACATGGAACTACCTTAGTGGTACTATGCTTTCAAAGTGGGCATCCACCAAATTAGAATACATGTGAGTTGCTCCTGCAACTTAATCTAGGGTAATCTTGTATTGTGTCCTATTTTAGTTTTTTCGATGAACCTTTTGCAGGTCTTTTATTGTAAACTGCTTATTTATAGAAATACTAGGGAAACATTACACATATACATATGAGTAGGCTCTCTCTACCTTTGTTATGGTATACATAGGGTGCTATGATATTGGAGATGTTTAGCATAATTTTTGATTGAATGCTTGTCAAATTTTGAATAGTGTTGCAACATTAGGAGCCTCGAGAAAATCTATTTAATGAGATGGTTCCAACAGAGATAGGGAAACTGACTTAGAGAATAAGCTAGACCATTTTGAGGATTTATGTCGTTCAATTAACTAATTGCAAAGTGGAGTCTTAATTGCATCCACATTAATGTGATATCTCTTTTCTTTTTGGTCAATGCAAAATTCTTAGTTCTGAACCAAGGTTGTTGTTCAAAACGAGTTTGTTGTTGTTCTTGCCAATTCTAATGTAAAAGTTATGCTAGAATTTTAGTTTACTAACATTAAGAAAATGGGTATTCCTAATTGTTCAGTTATAGCATTAGATGATGAAATGGTAGATCTCTACTAGGTAAACGATGTTCCTATTTATAACAGGGATCTAGATGAGGCTATTAATTATATGGGAAGGATAGCTGGTAATCTTGCCATCTCATCATTGAACTTCTGATTCTTAAGGGAGTTTCTGTAGCTGGGTCATAGAATTCTCCATTTAGATATAGATATAGTAGTTTTGCATAATCCATTTAATAACTAGGTTAAATCATCACAAGAATGTGACGGCTTATGAATACAATGATGTTTTTCAGGAGCCTACAATGGGTTGGGCTCGTTATGCTTACATGGTAAGGATATTAGTGTATAATTCTTGTTTCTTCTATGTAATGCTAATATTCCTTCTATTGAGCTATTAGATCTATTTGCTAACAAGCTTGCTTGGGAGGTAAATGCTTGGGACCAAGCTATTATCAATAAAGTGCTCTTGCTCCCTCCTTATGAAAAGCAAGGTTTTTCTTAAAACCATAAGAAAATACACTAATCTAAAAAAACTCAAGCCATGTGCTGTTCATTTAAATTACCATCCTTATAAAACTTGCAAGAGTGAAAGTTGTTGTTAAGTTCTATGTAAATGGCAAGCAAGATGCTCTGGAACCATTTCTTGATGGGTTAGATTTGCAATGAATATGGTCCCTGTTTATGCAAATTTTCTCACAACAAGTCATCTATTTATTGCTCAATTTCTCTATACACAAATAATTCTATTATTTGAACTAATATCTCATTGTCTCCAATAGCAATGTAGTAAGCTTATTGAACAATCAAAATAAGATTGGGCCACCACTCAATCTAGTATGTCTATTATCCCATGAGAATACAATTATGACAATATAGTACATAATCCTCTTTGTTTTATCTTGAATGTCTTGTGAGCCTACAAACTTTATTTTGATGGTAGCTCGTTTAGTACAATTATTCAGCCAAAATTGTATACCTTCTGTAAATGGTTAGATAATGCAAACATAATGGTGTGATGTTGAAATACAAAGTTCCCAAAGTTTGACAAACCACCAAAGGTTGTTTTCATAATGTAAAATTTCTGTATTTTGCCTAATTTATATGCATTACCAATTGAGTTACAAGCTAGTGGTTTTGAAGGACCAATATATTCTAGCATTTCAGTTTTGAAGAATTTAACTAACTATAAGTTATTTGCGTATTTAGAACAACTAAAATGTTGTCAAATTTAATTTAGTAGTTTTATTTTTAACATAGCTAGTGGTAATGACTACGAATTCAATATAATCAAAACCTTGACTTCATTATAGGATTGAACCTTTTGCTTTTGAGTTAAAGAAGAAAATTTGCAAAAAGATGAGTCCCATATGCTAAAGTAGAGGAGTTCTTGGTATAATCTTTGACTTGAAAAGTGAAAAGAAAACTATTACACCATGATTGTTCGTTTAGCTTGGATTTGCATTACCTTGCGGTAATTTCCCAACAAGTAGCCATTTTTTATAGGATTTCATTTTCTAAAAATCTATATATTTTTTCTTAATTTCTTGAGATTTTTCATCCAAGACATTCATTTAGGAGTTGTGCTTTCACATGCAATTTAAAGTAAAGTATTATTTGAACAGTTAATAAATTATCTTATTTTATTTTTAAATTATTTTTTTAAATAAAATTTACCTTAAAATCAATTTAACTCTTAAACTCAATTGAAAAGATTTTTTTTATAAATATTTTTTTATGAGCTAGTTAGAAAAAGAAAAGTCCATTGAATTGTTAGAATAGTACCCTACAAGCTAATGAGATTAGCCTTGTACAAACTATTACCTTGTAAAATAATCTTAATTGAATGATATTCTCTATACAGCCACCTTCATCTTATGCTTTATTATACTTCACTTGTGTTTAGATACAACCCTTAGTTCACCAAAGATTATGGTACTTGGTTTGATGACCATGGAATAAGTTTTACACGGTTGTGATCTTAAAACTTTCAAGTTATAGGAACTTACGAGATGGGGCATCTAATATTCGGATAGGCTTACACTAATAATACATAAATCCAAAGGTTGGAGATTGCTTCATTCCATGAGCAATTGTATGAGATATGAGTGTATGTTAGTAGGTGTTTGTTAGAGAACAAGGCATTGAAGAGCCATCGGAGAATCCACAAGATAGTCGAAGTGGCTAGTTCTTCTACTTACGCTAGTACATATTATTAGTCTTTTGACCTAAGGATCCATGGTAACCTTGTGTTTGGTCCTCATACTTTGACTCATCCTTGACCACTTAGTGGGTCTTTAAGGTTTAGATTGGGTATGAGCTACTTGGCATGGAGGTTTGTGAGATTCAAGATGAGATCTGACTCTTCACTGTTGTGAAGGCTGAGTATATCTCTTGTGTGTTCTATAATGATTGATTTCAAAAAATTCTTGAACAAGGTAGTGTGACAATTTGAAAAAGGAGTTTTCCAAAGGTGAGGTCACACAAATGGATTCAAATACTTAAAATAGAGGTATAGTATCATGGCTAATGCAAAGCAAACAAATATTTTTCCCTAAGCCTCTTTTAGGAGATAGGAGATGGAATGACCATCTTTGCATGGCACGTGCAGAGCAATGATAGTTCTCAAAAATATTCATTTTAGCTAATTAGTTGGGTTCCATGGGCTGAGGTTGGACATCGACCATGGAGATTGGGTAATCTTCAATTAAAGAGATTGATTAAATTAAGTCAACTAATTTAAAAGAAGTTTTAAACTAGAATGAATATAAGATATTCGAAAGTCACAAGGAGTCATGATCCTATATCCAATGAATTGTATAACCTATTGGTTCACACAAAAAATTCAATTAGCTTCCTAATTGATGAAGAGAATTTTCTAAGAAGTTAAAAAGAGGACCTTTCTATCCTAATGGACCGAATTTTGGTGCTAAGTTTGAAGGTCAATTTTATCTTGATTGATCTAAGTGTTAAATTAATCAACTAATTTAAGAGTTAAATTTGACCAATGATTAAGGAGTTAATTATTTGGTGCCAACATGACTATCAATTGGTCAAGTTAACTTAAAAGGTTAAATTAACAATTGAGCTTAAAGAGTTAAGCTAGTTTGACTTAAATAGTTAAGCCAAAGTATAATTAATTAAATTAAAGAGTTTAATTTGATTAATTAGGAGGAATGAATTTTGGAGGGAAGGCTCAAATGAAATTTGAGTGACATCTTAATTAATTTGCAATGAGATTCCAAATGTAATTAAGATGCAAATGAAATTTGGATTCCTTTTGTCACCTAAGCACCCCTTTAGCCGCCCCCCATTCATGGAATATATGATGCCACATTGGCATTACATAACTCCACATCTATACATAGATATATATGAGGGCTCAGCCAGAGAGAGAGCAATACATGTGCATGAGTTGTGAAGAATTAGATTCTTCATTTCCTTCCAAAATAACCCCTTTTGCAAGCTAGCATTTCATGAGTTGAAGGCTTAGCTTCTTTCTTCTTCCACCTACCATTTTTTGGCCTCCTCCATTATCAATTCTCTGGTTTTATTATAGCTTATGAATTAGAGAATTAGGAAGTCTCATTGGTGTGTGGACTATTTCAATAGAGGCAAGATGTGTGCCTTGCTCTGTTTCTAGAGAGCTTTCTGCTTGAGGTCCAACTTTGCAATTTTCTTTAGGATGTTACATATAGAAAATAGATCTAAAATTTTTATTGGAGGATATCGAAGGTGTTTTCTATCTCCAGTAATTTTTCCAAAATTTTTGGAGTTGATTTGGTTGGGCAATTATCGCAATCCTTTTGCTATGCCATGAGCAAGCAGATTCTGGAACCAGTGAAGTGTTCACTTATTTCTTCTTGTATTTGCTTATCAAGGTAATTGTATATATAAATTTGAATTCAATGCATGATTTTATCTATGATTTTCTTGTAGGCACTAGTTATTTTATGTTCTAAAGTTTTGATTATAGATCTTAGTGCCTCTTTTGCTTTCAAGTGGTATCGGAGCCTAAATCATGCTTAGATTTGGATTTTATTTGGTTGATTGATTCATGTGATGGATTGATCTTCATCACTATATTCTTGTTCAATTGAAGGATTGGAGAATATGGTTGATTTGTATGTGGCTCCTTGATTGATGAATTAAAAGTATGCTATTATGTGATTTAAGTGTTAATTCATGTAGTTAGTATGTTTTAATTCATAGTGATTAATGTTGAAAAGTTCTTTGGCATTAATTGATGTTCTATATTGATATAGCTTGTTGATTTATGATTGAAAGAGTTTTGGTCTATTTTGGATCCAATATAATTGGTATTATGTTGGAGATTACTTGAAGAATTTGATTCTTACTTTTTCTAATTTTTGAAAGCATGTTTGAGCACTTGTATTTCTAATTTTAAAAGGTGTTTTTAACCTGGAAATTGATCTGAAATGTGTGTTATGATGTTGAGAACATGTGCTAAAATTGTGGGTGTATGAAAGTTAAGTGGAGAACACATTTGGCAAGCTTTGAACCTCAAAAGCTAAGGTTGTTGGCATAGCCTAGGTGTTAGCCAGGTAGTGTGCGTACACCATGAGCACAGGCTACCCAACCGTGTGCCAAGGGCTGCCAGATAGCCTAATTTTAGGGTGTTTAGTGAGCTTTGAGTTGTTTTCTCAACTCCTTTAATGCTCAACAAGTTTTTGCACCACACATATTAGTTGCACAAGTGTTGTGTTATGCCTCAAAATTATGTTTAACATATATGAGTGCTTTTGAAAATTGGTTAAAGTTGATCTCCAATTAATGGCATATGTGTTACACTTGGTTCAATTATTTGTTTATGAAATGAGCATTTAATTATTGGAATTAATTGTTAATTCTAAATTTATTTATTGTTTATTTAATTGTTGAATGAATGATGAATGAATGAGGATGATCATGAGCTTTTTAAATTGATTTTATTTGTTTCAAAGTTGTTGAAATAGGTTGCATTAAATGGGGTTCGCATGCCTCTTGTTCTATCTTGTAAAAGTTATGAGAGTAGAACCACTAGGTGTGAGGATTTTCATTTCCTATAAATGTTACATGGAGTAAGGAGTCCAATGGAGGCCAATTGAAGACCCATGAATGTATGAGATACACTCATGTCATAGTTTAATTTAATTCAACCCACTTAAAATCAACTAAAGTGATGCATCCATAGCTCCAAGTGTATTACTTGGTTAAGCTCATGATCATCCCACCCTTGAAGCATGCGAGGCTTTTTACTTATTTATATTTTTCATATCCTATTGATGTATGAGATGTATGATTAGGATATAGAGAACCTAAATAATAAGATAAAATAATGAGATCTTTACAAGTAAAAAAAATCCTTCACTTAGAACGTCTAAATATTTTCAAATATTAAGTTAAAATGGATACAAATTAAAAGAGTTTTATTGAATCCAAGCTTTCCACCAATAGTGTATGCCATGATGACGCTACTAATTTTGTGTGATGGCACTCAGTCATGGGGGACACACTAAGAAGGAACGCTGTGAGTATACACTTAGCATGAGATGCACCTTTGACTTGGGAACCCTTACACATTAGCACTCGGTCATTGGGGATGTCATGAGGCCATCTTGAGTTAAAGTTTAATTGGTAGGTTTAACTTAACACATAGTAGTATAGATGGCGCATGGTCATGTAGGTCTATATGAAAAATGAGGTAAAATATATCAAAAGTTGCGTGAGATGCAATTAGCAAAAGTTTCTTACCTTTCAATGGCTTGTGGATGGCACTTGGTCACGAGGGTCCATTGGCAAGTCATTGGGATCTTGATTCTCAAAGGAAATATGATTTCTTGAATTCTTTTTGGGGGTGAATGATTTGAATAAATAGTGGGGGGAAAACATGTTTGAAAGACCATGAACATGTTTTTAATATCAAATTCAATCACATGTTAATTCTCTTTTTTCACTTCATGTAAATTTTTGAAATCTTCAACAAACAAATGGCTAAAAATCCACTCGTAAGCATTTTTGAAACTAATAAACTCATCGGGCCTAACTTCCAAGATTGGTTGATAAACCTTAAGATAATTCTTGACTCTGATAAAAAGACATATGTTCTTGATCAAAGTCCATTGGACACTTTGGGTGATGATACAACTGATGAGGTTCATGAAGCATTCACAAAATTTATGGATAATGATCTATAAGTTAGAAGCCTCATATTGGCATCCATAACTAATGAGCTCTAAAAGACTCATGAGCACATGAAACATGCTTCTGAGATCTATTCGCACTTACAAGAGTTGTATGGTGTTCAAAAAAGACACGAAAGGTTTGCTTTGTCTATGGAGCTCTTTAGGACAAGGATGAATGAAGGGGCAAGTATCCATGATCATGGGCTAAAGATGATTGGACTCATTGAAAAGCTTAGACAACTTGACATGATCATGGATAATAACCTTTATGCAGATTTGATCCTCCAATCATTGCTACCCTTGTTCAACCAATTGGTTGTGAACTTTAATATGTCAAAGTAAATAGTTATGATCAATGAATAGGTGAATATATTAGTGACCCTAGAAACGATGATGAGAAAAGAAAAACCTTTTATAATAGCATCATCTTCCAAGTTGAAAGGTCTTAGGGGCCCTAGAAAGGGAAGTAAAAGGAAGAAAAGTTCTTCCTCGAAAGGGAAGCAACCCAAGAAGAATTTTGGGAGAGTTAAGAAGAAGGCTAAAATCGATGCAAATTGTTTCCATTATGGTGAAAAAGGTCATTGGAAAAGAAACTACAAAGCTTACCTAGCTACTCTTGAGAAGGATATGTATTTCTTTCAGGTGCATTTGACGACTATTCCTTTCTCATGGGTATTTGACATCACATGTGGTTCTCACCTTTTTAATTCCTTATAGGGGATGGAAAGAAGAAGGAGTCTATGTGAAAGGGATATGATCCTCTACCTTGAAAATGGAGCAAGAGTTGTAGTTGAGGTCCAAGGCATAATAACACTAGACTTAGGAAATTCTTATACTGTTCTTGATCTGATTTACTATGTACCTAATCTTGTTAAAAATATCCAATAAAGGATTTTATTTTTCAATATCAAATGGGAAGTTGAAAGCATTAAGGAATGGTTCCTTGATTGCACAAGGCACATTAGTTAATGTATTATACATACTTGATTTTCCCACTCCTCTAATGCATGCTCAAATGAATAAAAGAAAGCAAGATATCCAATAAGCTACCATTTTATGGCATGCAAGACTTGGCCATATCTCTAAGAATACGATAAGAAGTTGGAAGCTCTCAAAGCACTAAAAGTCAGTGGTATTGAGGATCTTCCTACTTGAGAATCTTGTTTGATGGGAAAAATGACCAAGGCTCCCTTTGTAGGATAAATGAAGCAATCCACTAGTCTTTTGTGTCTCTGATGAAGTATAAGTCTGAGGTCTTTGAAAAGTTCAAAGAATATAAAAATGAAGTAGAAAAGTAGAAATGACTTAGTATTAAAGCCCTTTGATTAGATCGAGAGGGAAAATACTTAAGTGCTGAGTTTTGGGATTATCTTAAAGTGAATAGGATTCTCTCTTAATGGACTCCACCCTGTGCACCTCAATTTAATGGAGTAGCCGAGAGGAGAAATCATACCTTGTTAGACATGGTTTGTTCTATGGTGAGTTTTTATGATGTACCCATATCATTTTGGGGATACGTATTAGAAACGGCTGCGAGGCTACTAAATAGAGTACTTTAAAAATTAGTGCCAAAAATACCATCTGAGATATGGTATTGCAAAGCACCCTTTTACCACTATCTAAAGGTTTGAGGATCTCCCTCCTATGTGAGGCATACAATGGGGATAAATTGGATAGTAGATCCACTTTATGCAAGTTTGTGGGATACCTAAGAGAGTTTATAGGCTATTACATTTCTGATTCCTTGAAACAAAAGGTGTTTGTCTAGAGGAATGTCCACTTTTTGGAAAAAAATTTCTATTGAATAGAAAAGGCATTGTTATTGAGCTTGAAAAAGTTCAAGATGATCAAGAAATCCCACAAGCTGTGGAAACAACAGAATTGTGAAAACTTAGTACACAACCTCTAAGAAGGTCAGACTAGATCAAGAAGTAACTCAAAAGGTTCAGATTTCTTCATGAGATAGGTCAATTGGATGAGGATCTGAAGACGTATAAAGAAGCTATGTCAAACATAGATTCGAGAAGTTGGCTTGATGCCATGAAATCTGAAATAGACTCCATGTACTCAAATAAAGTATGGACTTTAGCAGATCTACCAAAAGAAATAGTTTATGTTGGTTGCAAAAGGATCTATAAGCAAAAGCTTGGGGTAGATAAAGAAGTAGTGACTTTTAAGACAAGACTAGTGGCAAAAGGTTACACTTAAAGACCCGTTATCGATTTTGAGGAAACCTTTTCACTAGTAATTATACCTTAGTCCATTTAGATCTTACTAGCCATAGTTGCATATTGTGACTACGAGATATGACAAATGGATATAAAAACCACTTTCCTCAATGGTGACATTGAAAAAGAAATTTACATGGAGCAACAGCAAGGTTTTACATTCAAAAGGAGTGAGCCAAAATTTTATAAGCTCCAAAGGTCTATTTATGGACTCAAACAAGCACCCCAAAGTTAAAATATACATTTTAACAAAACAGTCAAATCGTTTGGCTTTGTTAAAAATATATATGAGCCATATGTGTACAAGAAGGCTAGTGGGAGTTTAGTATAGTTTATTATGCTTTATGTTAATGACATCCTTCTCATTGGGAATGAGGTAGGAATGTTAGAGTGCACTAAAGTGGGTTATTTACATAATTCTTTATGAATGATTTAGGAGAAACATCCTACGTGTTGGGAATAAGTATCTATAGAGATTGATCGAGGAATCAACGAGAGGGTTTCTTCCCATGGGACTTGACACTCGTCTCTCAAAGTTTATAGCCCCTAAGACTAAGGAGGAGAAATGAAGAATGTCCCAAATACTTTGTGCCTTGGCAGTAAGAAACATAATATATGTAGTTCATTGTACAAAATTGAATGTGGCACACTCGCTAAGTGTTATGAGTAGGTTCCAATCCAACCCTAATGAGAGTTACTGGATAGCTGTAAAAATGATCCTTAAGTACTTAAGAAGAATTGAGGACTTATTTTTAATGTACGGCAATGGAGAATTGAAACTTAAAGGGTTTTCAAATTCCAATTTTCAATTCGATGTAGATGACCTCAAATACACTTTTAGATTCATATTTTGCCTCAATAGTAGCGTGGTAAGTTGGAAAGTTCCAAGCAAAACACCACGACTGACTCGACCACAGAGGTTGAATATATTGCAGCTTTTAAAGTTGCAAATAAAGGTGTTTGGATGAAAACTTTATTCAAGAGTTGAATATAGTACCCAACATTGTTGAGCCAGTTGTTGTCTTCTATGACAACAACAGAGCGGTAGCGCAAGCTAAAGAGCCAAGATCTTATCATTGATCCAAGCACATATTGTGGTGTATCATTTGATCTGGGAGATCATTGATACAAGCAACACCTGAGTGGAGAGAGTTACCTCAAAAAAGAACATAGTAGATCTATTGACAAAGCCCCAGTTGCAAAGGGTCTTTGAAGGACATCTTGAGAAGATGGGCCTTAAGGCCATAGGATATTAGCTTTAGGACAAGTGGGATATTATTGGAATAGTGCCCTGTGAGCTAATGAGATTAACCTAGGATAAACTATTAACTTGTAAAATAATCTTGATTGAATGATATTCTTTATATGACCACCTTCATCTTATGCACTATTATACTTCGCTTGCATTTAGATGAAGCCACTAGTTCATCATAAGATTGCAAGACTTGGTTTGGTGACCATGGAATAAGTTTCATATGGTCATGATCTTAAAACTTTCACGTCATCGAATTTTAAAAGATGGGGCATCTAAGATTTGGATAGGCTTGCACTAACGATGCATAAATCTAAGGGTTGGAGATTGCTCCATTCCATGAACAACTATATGAGGCATGGGTGTATGTTAGTGGGTGTTTGTTAGAGAACCAGGTACTGAAGATCCACTAGAGAATCCACTAGATAGCCAAAATGGGAAGTTGGTAGTAGCTAGTTCTCCTACTTACATTACTGCATATTATTGGTCCTCTAACCTGAGGGTCCATAGTAATCTTATGTTCGGTCCTTATGCTTTGACTCATCCTTGACCACTTAACAGGTCTTTTAGGTTGAGATTGTGAGATCATCTAGATGAAATTCAACTCCTCGCTATTATGAAGGACAAGTACATCTCTTATATGTTTTATAATGATTGATTCTAAGAAATTATTGTGATAGTGTGATAATTTGAAAAAGAAGTTTTTCAAAGGTGAGGTAACATAAATGGATTCAAACATTGATAATAGAGACATAGTATTGAAGGTAATGGTAAGTCGACAAATATCTTGCCTTAGACCTTTTTCAGGAGATAGAAGATGAAAGGAACGTATTTACATGGCACCTGTAGAGCGACAATGGTTCTCATGAATATTTATTTAGCCAATTAGTTAGGTTCCATGGGCTTGAGGTTGGACATCGACCATGGAGATTTGGTACTCTTCAATTAGTGAGATTAATTGAATTGAGTTGATTATTTTAAAAGTAGAATACATATAATATATTCGAAAGTCATAAGGAGTTGTGATCCCATATTCGAAAAATGGTAGAACCTATCGGGTCACACACAAAATTCAATTAGCTTCCTAATTGATGAAGAGAATTTTCTAAGGAGTTAAAAAAGGGATCTCTCTATTTTAATAGACCAAATTTTGTTACTACGTTTGAAGGTCAATTTTGGTTTGATTGATTTAAGTGTTTAATTAATTAATTAATTAAGAGTTAAATTTGACTAATGATTAAAGAGTCAATTATTTGGTGCCAATATGATAATCAATTGGTCAAGTTAACTTAAAGAGTTAAGTTAACAATTGGAGGGAAGACTCAAATGAGATTTCAGATGGCATCTTAATTAATTTTCAATGAAATTCCAAATGTAATTAAGATGCAAATGAAATTCAAATAAAATTTGGATTCCTTTTACCACCGAACCACACCCTTGGCCACCCCCTTAATGGAATGTGTGATGCCACCTTGGCATCACATAATTCCACATCTATATATAGATATAGATGAGGACTTGACCACAGAGAGAGCAATATATGTGCATTAGGGGTGAAGAATTAGATTTTTCATTTCTCTCCAAAATAACCCCCTTTGCAAGCTAACATTTCATAAGTTGAAGGCTTAGCTTCTTTCTCCTTCCTCAAACCATTTTTCGGCCTCCTCCATTATCAATTCTATGGTTCTATTCCATCTCATTAACTAGAGAATGAGGAAGTCTCATTGGTGTGTGGACTATTTCAATAGAGGCTAGGCGTGTGCCTTGCTCTATTTTTGGAGAGCTTCCTGGGCAAGGTCCAATTTTGTGATTTTCTCCAGGACGTTTTAGATGTACAATCAATCTAAATTTTTGACTAAAAATTCTCCAAGGTGTTGGATATCTCTAGCAATTTTTCTGGAATTTTTGGAAGTGATTTGGTAGGTCGATCATTGCAATTCTTTCGTTGTGCCATGAGAAGGAAAATTCTAGAACCAGTGAATTTTTCACTTGTTTCTTCTTAAATTTATTATCAAGGTAATCCTATATCTAAATCTGAATTTAAGGCATGATTTGGTCTCTATTTTACTTGTAGGCACTAGTTATTTTATGTTTTGAAGTTTTGATTATAGATTTTAGTGTCTATCTTGCTTTCATGAATTACTTTGAGCACTTTTTTAGCTACCATGCAAAATTGTTTGCTGTGAATATTTTTTTTAATGACTATAAAGTATTGGTTGCTATAAGTTTAAAGAGCTAAATAAATATATATATATATATATATTCTTAGTAAACAAAGTAATTGATTGTAATCATCAATTTAAAAGACTTATAGTAAAAATTTAATATTTTGTTAAATTTTTTGCAATTAATATTCATATGTAAGAACCATAAAAATTCTTGCTAAAAACTCCAACTTTGTTCACTATACCATTGGCCAAGGTTGGTCCAATTTTAGTAACCATTTATAGCTACCAAATATTGATTAGTTGCAAAAGTATTTATGTAACTTGATTTTAGCAACCAAATTGCTTTTGGTAGCTAAAATCATATATTTAATAATCATTTTATTATGGTTACTGAGAATTTGGTCGCTAAAACCATTTTTTCTTGTAGTAAGAGACAGGACATTTAAGATTTAAATAATCTTGCAACAGCGATACATAAATCTAAGGTGTGGATATTGCTCTGTTTTGTGAGCAATCCATGTTAGACATAGCTGCATGTTAGTAGGTGCTTATTAGAGAACAAGTTTACTAAAGACTTGCCTAGAGAATCCACTACATAGCCAGAAAGGTAAGTTGGTAGCGACAAGTTCTCCAACTTATGTTAGTGCATATAATTAGGCCTTAGACTTGAATATTTGTGGTAACCTTATGTTTAGGCTTTTATACTTTGACTTCTCTTCGACCATGTAGTAGGTCATTCAAGTTGAGATTGGGTATGAACTACTTAGATATAGAGATTTGTGAGATCTAAAATGGGATCCATTTCCTCATCGCTGTAAAGGATGAATGCATCTTCTATGTATTTTATAATGATTGATTCTAATAAATTCATGTGCAAGGTAGTATGATAATTTGAAAAAGGAATTTTCCAAAGATGAGGTCATAAAGAGAAATCGAGCATTGAGAATGGAGACACAGGTTACTAGAGACTGGCAAATATCTTGCCCTATGCCTCTTTTGAGAGATAAAAATGGCAAGACCATATTTGCATAGCAAGCATAGAGTTAGAATGGTTCACCAAGAGCATATTCATTTTGACCAATTAGTTGGGCTCCATGGGCTTGAAGCTAGATATTGACTATGGATATTAGCTACACTTCAATTAATAGAGATTAATTGAAAAAGTTATTAGTTTAAAGGATTTTAAATTAATGTGAATACTTCAATATTCAAAATATCACAATAGTTGTGAGCCCATGTCCAAAGAATGGGAGAACCAAATGGGTCACACACAAATGCCCAAAGGAAGATGTACTTGATGGGAGGAATTTTCTAAAAAGTTAGAAAATTCACCTAGGCAATTTTTATGGAGAAATTGGTTGACTAGCTTTTCGCCATTTTGGTTTGATTAATTTAATTCTCCAATTAATCAAAATAATTTAACTCCTTAAATTAGACCAATTAAATTAAAGAGGTAATTTAATTGATGCCATATGATAATTAATTGGCCATGTTAATTTAAAGAGTTAAGTTGACATCATTTAACTTAAACAGTCAAGTTAATTGATTTAAAAAGCTAAGTCAAGCCAATTAATTAAATTAAAAAGCTAATTGCATAAATACGAGGATTTGGTTTCAGAGGAAAATTCAAATGAAGGAGCTTAATTGAGGACAATTTAGAATTGATTTGGATTGCATTTCATGATATGTAATGTAGATTCAAATTAAATTCAAATGCAAGTAAAATTCATATTTCACATGCAAGCAGATTGCCAAGTTAGCAAACCACCTAATGGAGGGTGTGATGCCAACTACAATCACACCATTTTCTCTATAGATTGAGAGGTGACCAGCCATGAGGATAATTTATGCTAAATTCTTTTTCTACCTCCAAAAAGTGTGATTCGCTCATGTGTTGAAATTTCACACCATCTATACTAAATTCCTCCTTGATTTCTCCATATTCACTTCTCCCTCTCCTTCTTCCTCTAATTCTCTAGCTAATTATAGGAGATTTGAGCACTCTTTGGTGTGTAGGAGCTTGTGCTCTTGAAGATCTTTTGTTGTCTAGAAATTTTGGAGGCAGATTTAGATACCTTGTGGTGATCTGATTGAGCTAAAATTTTTGCGGCAAGTGTAGAAGTGTGTTGAGGTACTCTCTGCAAATTTTCAGCCAATCTAGAGTTGATTTGATTGGTCAATTGTTAGCTTGATTCTGCTATGTACAAATTGGCACTTTGAAGTATTCATTGATGTTATCCTCATTCTTCCTTTTGATTAAGCTTTCAAGGTAATTTTCTGCTATTAAATCCTTATTAAATGCATGACTAGATCCTTAGATGAGAAGTAGACAAGTTTTATCTAGCCTTTTTGTGGTTTTATAATTAGATCCTTAAGCTAGTCTTCTTTTCATAATAGAATAGCCGAGATGAGAAACCATCTATTGTATATATGATATGGTCCATCATAAGCTTTACTAATGTCCCTATCCACTTTTAGGGATATGCCCTAGACACGACTGCCTGGCTATTAAATGTAGTGCACTTAAAGTTGATACCAAAGATACCACATGAGATGTGATATAGTAAAGTAACTTCTTACTCTTATTTGAGAGTTTGGAGATCTCTTACCTATGTCAAGAGACTAGCAAAAGACAAGCTAGATGCAAGATCCACCTTGTGCAAGTTTGGGAGATATCCAAAAGAGTCTTTGGGTTATTGCTTTTATGACCTTTTGGAACAAAAGATGTTTATTTCAAGGTTTGCTACCCTTTTGGAAAAGGAGTTTCTATTAAATAGAAAATGTGCTGGCATTGAACTTGTTGAAGTTTAAGATGATCATACATTCCCACAACCGATAGAAACAAAAGAGTGTCTCAAAACTATTATACAACTTCCTAGAGAAAATTGCAATTTTAGTCCCTCAACTTTTGCCTTTCTTGATTTTAGTCCATTCTATTGAGGGGTTATCACATTTGTTCCATTTTCTTTTAATTTTTCTCACATTTAGTTCAATTTTTTGCAATTGTAGTCATTTGGGCTAAAATATTTGAAATTAAGTCCGTAATTGTCCAATTTAGTGCCAATTGGACTTAATTTTTGGGTATTTTGCACCATTTGGCAAGCTTATGCCATGTCATTCCATTTTGTTGCCACATCAACCAAGTGGAAAAAATGTAAAGCTGACACAAAAACCTAAAAGATGTTGGACTTAAAATTAATAAAAAAGATGCTAAAAAATATTTAGAAAAATAAAAATAAAAAAATCTAGGAGATTAGAAAAAACAAAATCCTATTGAAGTCAGATAAAGTCCACCAACAACTCTAAATTGATGATAAGTCCTAATCCCAAAATCTCTTCCAAAATCACACACAATAAATTTAAATCTCATATAGAAAACCTAAAATAGCTTTTCCCAAACACTGAATTTGAGATAGAAATTGAAAAACTTCAATAGCAAAGCCCAAAATCTAAACAAATTTAGAGTAATCTTACATTTGTTTGGGAGGCTGTAGAGAAATTTGAAAGGTTGAAGATGTTGGAGTGTCCAGTAGAAAGAGTTCCAAACTAGAATTGTAATTTTTTTGAAGATTTGAGGAAGAGCATTTATATCTAGAAAAAATGGTTGAAGATCACAGGAGGCACTAATAGGGGTGGAAGGAGGTGGTGGGCTCTTTCTTGTTACATTCATTAATTTGGGGTGGTGCTACTCTAAAGAAGAAGATGGTAGTTTACATTGGAATAGTGCCTAACAAGCTAATGAGATTGGCCTTGCAAGCTATTTCACTTGTGGTACAATCTTGATTGAATGATAGTCTTGACATGACCATCTTCATCTTATGCATTGTTTCACTTCACTAGCATTTAGATTAAGCTCTTAGATCACTTATGACTGTGAGACTTAGTTTGGTGACCATGGAATAAGTTTCACACGATCGTGATCTTAAATCTTCCAAGTTATAGGATCTTATGAGATGGGGCATCTAAGATCCGGATAGACTTGCACTAACAATGCATAAATTCAAGGGTTGGAGCTTGCTCTATTCCATGAGTAACTGTATGAGATATGAGTGTTTGTTAGAGAACAAGTCACTGAAGACCTACTGAAGAATTCACTAGATAGCCGAAGTGGCAAGTTGGCAGTAGCTAGTTTTCCTGCTTACACTGGTGTATATTATTAGTCCTCTAACCTGAGGATCCATTGTAATATTGTGTTCGGTTCTCATGCTTTGACTCATCTTTGACCACCTAGCGGGTCTTTTAGGTTGAGATTGGATATGAGCTACTTGGCTTGGAGGTTTGTGAGATCCAAGATGGAATCCAACTCTTTACTATTGTGAAGGGCGAGTACATCTTCTATGTGTTCTATGATGATTGATTCCTAGAATCCTTGCATAATGTGGTGTGAAATTTTGGAAAAGGATTTTTTCAAAGGTGATGTCACACAATATTGATCAAACCTTGAGAATAAATATATAGTATTGAGGCTATTAAGAAGCGGACAAATATCTTGCCCTAGGCCTCTTTCAGGAGATAGGAGACAGAAAGACCATATTTGCATGGCATGCGTAGAGCGATGATGGTTCTCTAGAATATTGATTTCAGCCAATTAGTTGAGCTACATAGGCTTGAGGTTGGACATCGACCATGGAGATTGGGTACTTTTCAATTAATGAGATTAATTGAATTAAAGTTAACAAGTTTAAAAGAAGTTTTTAAACTAGAATGAATATAAGATATTCAAAAGTCACAAGGCGTTGTGATCCCATGTCCAATGAATGATAGAATCTATTGGGTTACACACAAAATTCAATTAACTTCTTAATTAATGGAGAGAATTTTCTAAAGTGTTGGAAAATGGTGTCTCCTAGTGGACTGATTTTTGGGGCCAACTTTGAGGGTCAATTTTGGCTTGATTAATTTAAGTGTCGAATTAATCAACTAATTTAAGAGTCAAATTAGACCAATAATTAAGGAGTTAATTATTTGGTGCAACATGACCATCAATTGGTCAAGTTAACTTGAAGAGTTAAGTTAATGAATTTAGTTTAAGGAGTTAAGCTAGTTTAACTTAAAAAGTTAAGTCAAAGGATAATTAATTAAATTAAAGAGTTTAATTTGATTTATTAAGAAAGAATGAATTTTGGAGGGAAGACTCAAATGAGATTTGAGATGGCATCTTAATTTGAAATGATTTTACAAATGTAATTAAGATACAAATGAAATACAAATGAGATTTGGATTCAAATTTTGCCACCTAAGCAACCCCATTTGGCCACCCACCTCATGCATTAAGTGATGCCAACTTTGCATCATGCATTTTTAGCCTCTATGTATAGATATAGTGAGAGGAGGTTGTGCATATGATAAATGGTGTGAAGAATTAGATTACTCCTTTCTCTCCAAAATATTTGCAAGCTAGCATTTCATGTGTTGAAGGCCAAGCTTCTTTCTTCATCTTTCTACCCCAAATTTAACCTCCATCCTCGCCAGATCTCTGGTCTTATTCCAACTAAAAGATTAGAGATCTAGGAAGTCTCATTGGTGTGTGGACTATTTCAATAAAGGCAAGACATATGCCTTGCTCTGTTTCTAGAGAGCTCTCTGCAAAAGGTCCAACTTTGCCATTTTCTCTAGGATGGTCTAGAAGGCCAAACAATCTAAATTTTTAATTGGAGATTCTTTAAGGTGTTGGATATCTCCAGTAATGTTTTCAAAATTTTTTGAGGTAATTTGGTAGGGCGATCGTCGCAATCCTTTTGCTGTACCACTAGCAGGTAGATTCTGGAATCGTTTCATCTCGAATTTGCTTATCAAGGTAATCCTCTATTTAAATTTGAATCCAAGGCATGATTAGATCCCTGGAATGCTTGTAGGCACTAGTTAGTTTATGTTTTGAAATTTTGATTATAAATCCTAGTGCTTATCTTGCTTTTAGTTTAGTTGTGAACATATGCTAACTTTCTGATTGCTGGTAATGATGCATAGACTTTCTATGAATTCTTCTGGGGGTGAGGAGATGTAGGGCAACTTTCTCAAAATCCATGCATGGCAAAGGAGATGGTGTGTAGTATTTCTTTGGGCTGGTGCTGGATGACCTAGGTGGGGAAGATGGTGGATTAATTGCTCGGCTAACAACTTTCTTCATCCCCTTGGATTTACTTGCTTGAATTTATTTGTTGGAAAACTAAATAAGTAATTAAAAAATCATTATTTAGTATGATTCTTTTCCTACTCATGTTTCTAATCATTTAAAATTATTTTAAATATTTTACAAATTTTCACATTTTATTATTTTAGAAAATTAAGTTTTTATAATTGCTACAATTATTTAGAATTATCTTAATTAAATATTTCCTAATTTTTCACATATCATTTATTTTAGAAAATTTTTTTAGTTTTTTTTCTTTTTTCTTTTTTTAAATTGCCATAGCTATTTGAAATTATTTTAACAATTGGTAATTTTTCGCATACTATTATTTCAAAAAGAATTCAATTTTTTTTCTTTTCACTTGCCATGGTTATTTGAAATTATCTTAATATTTTTTAATTTTTACTTGTCATTATTTTAAAAGAAATTCAAATTTTTATAAATTGGCACAATAATTGAATCATCTTAAATATTTTCTAATTTTTCACATGCCAATATTTTAAATTCATTTCAACTTTTTCTCAATTGGTACAATTATTTGGGATTATTTTAAATATTTTGTAAAATTTTCACATTATTTTGAAATATTTTTCAGCAATTTTCAATTGCAACAATTGTTTTAATTATATTAAAAATTTTATAGTTTTCACATGCCATTATTTAAACTTTTTTTTTAGCTTCTCTTCAATTGATGTGGTAGGAAAATGGAGTTGACGTGGTATGAGCTTGCCAAATGGCGCAAAATGCCTAAAAATTAGGGCCAATTGGCGCTGATCGGGACAATTTCAGGTTTGATTTCAAAGTTCTTAGCTCGAATGACTAAAATTGCAAAAAATTGAACTAAACATGTGAAAAATCAAAGGAAAATGGATCAAATATGCTAATCCCTGATATAATGAATTGAAATCAAGATGGACAGTACTTGAGGGATTCAAATTGCAATTTTCCCCAACTTCCTATATTAAGGCTTCAATTGCCAATATATGACCAATTAGTAAACCTAGATTTCATATGCAAAAGTTTGATAAGTAAATGGAAAAAAGTAAATCCAAGTATTACTATTTTGTCTTTGGTAAGTGTAATGGGCATTTTAATGTACTCTCGTTCTATAAACATTACTATGCTAGCAAAGATAGCTTGTGAAGCTCGTTAATCTCATGGGGCTGTAAATTAATCATGCCGTCCATTGTAATCCACTGTTTAGTACAAACAGTATCAGATTTAATCAATATATAGAGGCTTGACTCCATCCTTGCTCAAACTTGTTTCAGACAATTTTAGATGTGACGTTATATCTGCTATACTTGATATAAGACTCACATGCTAGTTGCTTCTCTTATGTAGTATCTTGAAAAGATATATTATTTTTAATCTGTTTGTATGCACCACGTTGAAAATAAACTTTTTTCATGGAGAAATTCTTACTGGAACTTTACACTAGTCAGAACACTACAGACATTTGAGGCTAATGGCTGTAAGGGGTGGTGGAGGATCTGTTAAAGTAGGTGCCACTGGGACAAGCAGCGCACTGAGGTGTAGAGAATTAGAATCCACGAAATCTGCAGCAAAGGTTCCTTAATTGTGCACTTATGTCTCTGTTTCGGTTGGTGACACAACTCCTAGAAGACTGAAACTTAGAACGCCAGCCGATGAAGCAAGCTGCAAAAGCCCAAACAGTTTTAAAAATCACAAAGGCTCTGAAACTATAAGGAGGTCAAAGCGCCACACTGGAAGTACTCATCAAATACCAATGCTCACAGCTGACGGTATATCAACAGATGGAAGGACTATAAAAGACAAAAGCCTGTCAAAAAGGGGCCTGGTGTAGTAGAGATTGTGGACGTTAAATGTGGACATCACGACAAGACGTGGGTTAATTCTATAACAAATCGTCTAAAGATTCTTGGGTTTTCAAAATTATCCAACAGCATTGACTAAGGTTGCAACGTCTTAAGATCAGCTTTCATATTTCAGTAAGTAAATCCGGAAAGGGAATTTGGCTGATTGCTTTCTGCTACTTGTACCATAGAACACATACTTGGTATGAGCCTCTTGCGTCCTTTACTCTTCTTTTTCTTGGTATTAATGTTAATAACTGATTCAAGCTTGGGTTTGGAGAGCTCACCAGTTGAAGGCAAGTGTGCAAGTTGATTAGGGCTCAACTCAAGCCGGCTAAAGTAATCTATTTCCTGCATGATTAGGGATCCAACGGTACCTCTTGTTCCTATAGCCACAGGATTAGATTTTGCAGAAGCCACTTTTTCAGGATGCCGTGGGCCAAAACTGCGGGATATGTGCACTACCTTTTGTATGTTAGGAAGGAGTGTAGAGGCTTGCTGTTGAAGAGAGGCGCCTTTGGGTCCTGACTTGCCTAGAATGTGAGGCATCTCGGCTGTCTTCTTACTTTATGGTTTTGCATGAATATGTTTACCATAATTTTATATCCTCATTTTTCAAAGTGAAGTCTTGATACCAGGCATCATTGGGCGGTAATGTGGTCATATGATTCATGTGCATGCAGTTAAATCTATTTAAGTTGCTAGCTTGTACCATCCCTCAACTCAACTATTTATGCATGCAATTTATTTTCTTAAAGTCTTGGTAGATGTTTAGCATTATGACCTACATAATCCCTATTATGTGCTGCTGATTTGAGGAACCAAGCAACAGTTCATAATTGGCAAATTTTGAAGGCAGTGGGTGAAACAAGGAGCAGAAGCAAAAAGTCGCCATTCAGGGGGTGTTGGAAATTTCTTTTTTCCTTTTTTTTTTGGGTTTATTTGTTTGTTTTTTCTTTGAGAAGTGAATAAGTTTGGAGATCGTAAGAAAAGTGGCTAATAGCAAAAGTAATTGGGGCAAAGTATTCTTACTTGAATTTACGTGAGAAAATATTAAATTTACCTTTTAAATTGGGGTTTCCAAAAAGTTAATAAGTGTAAGAATACTAAATATATCTTATAGACACATTTACTTAAAAATAAAACGTGATAAGTAGCACCTTCAAAAGTATTTTCGACTTTATCATATTTTGGGTTTCGTCAAATAGGGTTAAGTTAAAGTAGAACGGATTATGTTATTAACTGTTTTTGCTGTTTTTTAACTGATAATGTAACAATTTAAAAAATTTAGAAGTAAAAGTTTTTTCCGCGCGCTCTTTACTTTACCATGTGCATGTATTTAAGTGCGATGCAATGTAGTTGGCTTGCATTGCTTGAGTGGACGGGCTCATGGGAAGCATATGATGTTTGCTTCGTCATATGAACTCAATTGTGTTTGTCACAACGCATTTATGTAGTTTCATACCTACATGCATCACACCACTTACATCATTTTTCCATGAAATTAATTTATCAGAGAGAACGTTTATAAAGCATTGGGGAATAGCATCAATAAGGTTCGTACATAAATTTACTCCTGTTGTACGGTGCCGGATGTTTCATAAATCTTATACAAGTCACACAATTACGTAAATTAATAGCTGTATTCTTGGATAACTGAGAAAGGGTAGAAGGAGAACATTTCAATTTGCTGCTAAGGGAAGAACACATACTAAAAAAAAAAAAACAGAGAGATATAACCATATTTTTATGTGTAACAATAAATAGCCTACTGCCACACTTAATCATACATGATGGTTCTTATTAGTGTGACATCATTCGTTGTGGCCTATTCCTCACACCACACTTACCAGTGTGGTGCTTGCAAAAGCTATGATTTCAAACACAAATGTAAGAATAGAAATCTTAACACCACACTTATATGTGTGGTTTAATAGTTTGAGAAGTCAGTTAAAAACTTAATATTACAGTATAAACCGTAATATAAAGCCTATACTCTCACACTTCCTAAATGTAACATAAAATAAAAATCGTCACATTTTAGTTTATCAATAGAAGTCATATTACTTATGGTTTAATGTGTAATGCTAGCTATATATTATGACGCTTCCTATATGTAACATAAAATAACAATCACCACATTTTAATAAAACCCAAACTATTTCATTTCAAAGTGTAACATTAAGATATAGTTATGCAATGTTGCCAACTTTTACTACATATGAAAGAGCAACAATAGACATTTATTCTTACTCGATGTTTTATCACACATTAAAGTGAAATAATAGATATATATTCTCGCATCTTTTGACTATAACACAAACTTTGCATTCTGTTGCTATAGTTTTAAATTGTAATTCAAATCATTTTGAGCACCAAAAATATAGTGTTTACATCTTTCATGCAAACCACATTAATTTAAAGAATCCATCCGATGTCTAATACATCTATTTCATCCAAATATGAGCTATTCATAAAAAACTATTTGAAAATACCACCAAAAGTATTTGATCTAATATTTGACTAAATAAGCCTTTACACTAGACAAAAATAATCTAGAGGTTGAAGATGGACCATTCAAATAAAACTTCAGATGTGTTCATTTATTCGGAAGATCTAACTTCATCATATTAATCATTACCATCCCGAACCACCTATGTGCAGAGTAGAAAAATACAAGCATGTTTCAAAAACAACTATCTAAACCAAAAAAGTGAAATTTAAGACAAATTAATTTGCTCCAACTTTCTCATTCTTATCTCCAACTACCATACAACACTAGCATGTTCATATTTCCCACAAGATGAAATTAAATATCAAGTTGTAATTGATATATACAAATTCCAGAAGCTCCAAAAAGAAATATCTTGAAAATAAGATTGATAATTATCATATCTTCACCATCTATACTCTTTTAAAGTTCCATGGAAACAAAATCATTATATAGGGAACACAATCACATCTAGTAATTGAAAGAGTATAAAGTTTAAGCATCTTAAATTCATTTTCGTCATAACAATGCCACAGAAACCATGTCACCAATCTTAACATATAAAATGTAAAATTAACAAAAATAGAAAGAAATTTTGCCTATATGAACAACATCAATATGACTTATTTAACTGTCTAATTATCAGAGCAAAAACAAGACCAAAGAATACTCTAGTTACATAACTAACCATTTGAGTTCTATAACACAGAAGAGTATACATAAATATCTTACAACTTATTCTAGATAGAGTCAAACACAAACTGAAACAAAGAAATAAAAGAGATTTCTTTACTAAAATAGAAAATATTCATATTTCAAAAAACTTACCAATGGTATTGGCCAAGCAACAAATAGAGCTTGAGTATCTGCAATAGTGTTGAAGTGCATGTAAGACCTCACCAAATCCTCATCACCTTTCACTACCACATTTATATGAACTTCATGATAATTTTTTCCCGACACTTGTCCATCAACCTTTTGTTGGAATAGTACCCGACAGGCCAATAGTATTGGCCTTGTAAAATGTATTTCCTAATATATACAATCTTGATTGAATAATATTTCTTTAAATGGCCATCTTTATCTTATTCTTTATATTGCTTCATTGGCATTTAGATGAAGCCTTTAGATCACTCATGACTATGGGACTTAGTTTGGTGACCATGGAATAAGTCTTAGACTATCGTGATCTTAAATCTTCTAAGTCATAGGATCTTATATGTGAGAGACAAGGCATATAAAATCTGGATAGACTTGCACTAATGATGCTTAAATCCAAGAGTTGGATATCTCACCATTCCATGAGTGATCGTATGAGATATGGGTGCATATTGGTAGGTGCCTATTAGAGAGCAAGGCATTGAAGACCCATCGGAGAATCCACTACATAGCCAAAGTGGCAAGTTGGTAGAGGCACGTTTTCCAACTTACACTAGTGCATATTATTAGTCCTTTGACATGAGAATCCATGGTAACCTTGTATTTGGTCCTCATACTTTAGCTTTTCCTCGATCATTTTCAGGTTGAGGTTGGACATAAACTACTTGGCATAGAGGTTTGTGAGATTTAAGATGGAATCTAACTCATTTTTATGAAGGGTGAGTGCATTTTCTATGTATTTTATAATGATCGATTTCAAAAAATTCTTGCGCAAAGTGGTATGATAATTTGAAAAAGAGGTTTTTCAATGATGAGGTCACATAATAGAATCGAATATTGAGAATAGAGACCTAGTATTGAAGCTATTAGGGAACCATGGATCCGTTATATTATCTTCTGAGGCTATAATTTTCCCTCAAATGTCACCTCTACCAATGATCTTATGGATCAAATGATAATGCCTCAAAATGTGCTTGGATTACTGATGAGATCTTAGCTTGTTTGCTTGCACAATTGCTCCGTTGTTGTCACAAAAGACAACTATAGGCTTAGTAATGCTAGGCAATACATCCAACTCTTGGATGAAGTTTTTCATCCAAACACCTTCCTTTATAGCTTCCAAAGCAACAATATATTTCACATCAACAATTGAATCAGCCCTGGTATCTTATTTGGAACTCTTCAACTCACCACGCTACCATTGAGGTAAAAATAAATCCTAAAGTGGATTTTAGATCATGTACATTAGATTGGAAACTAGAATTCGAAACCCTTTCGAGTTTCTATTCTCTATTGCCATACACCAAAAATAAATCCTTAATTTTTCTCAAGAACTTAAGAATTACTTTTACAGCTATCCAGTAACGTTCACCAGAGTTGGATTGAAAGTGGCATGTAATACTTGGAGTGTATGCTACATCTAATTTTGTACATTGAACAACATACATTATGCTTTTTATAACGGATGCATACAGTATGTTGGACATTCCTTCTCTCTCGTCATCAGCCTTAGGGGCCATAAATTTGGAAAGACAAAGGCTATATCCTATGGAAATGAATCCCTTCTTAGATTTTTTCATACTAAACCTCTTTAGTATCTTATTAATGTACGGTGTTCGGGAAAGCCCCAACAACCTTTCTGATCTATCACTATAGATTCATATTTCCAATACGAAGAATGCTTCTACCAAATTCTTCATGGAGAATTGTGTAGAAAACCATGTTTTAGTATACATTCTAACATTCTTCTCTCATTCCTAATGCCAAGAACGTTGTCAACATAAAACACAATTAACTGTATGCTAATTCTACTAGCCTTTTTGTATACACAAGGTTTATACAAGTTTTGATAAAGCTAAATGATTTAACTGTCTTATCAAAATATATGTTCCAACTTTGGGACACCTTTTTAAGTTCATAAATAGACCTTTCGAGTTTGCAAACCTTTTGCTCATTCTATTTGGATGTAAAACCTTATGGTTGCACCATATAGACTTTTTTCTTAAATATCTATTTGTCATTTCTTATAGTCATAACATATGGCTATAGCAAGCAAAATGCTAATGGACTTAGGCATAGTGACCAGTGAAAGTTGTCCTCAAAATTAATACTAGGTTTTCAAGTGTAACCTTTTACCACGGGTTATACTTTAAAGGTCATAACCTCTCAATCGACTCCTGGCTTTCACTTATAGGTCCATTTACAACTAATTGGTATCATACCTTCTGGTAGATCTACTAAATTCTATACTTTATTGGAGTACATAGAATCCATTTTAGATTTCATGGCATCTAGCTAATGTCCTACATCTATGTCCAACATAGCTTTCTTATAGGTCTTTATATCACTATCCGATTGGCCTATCTCATGAAAGAATCTAAACTTTTTAGGTTGCTTTTTTATTCAATTCAATCTTCTCAAAGGTTATGTGTTAGGCTCTTGATGTTTACTTATTTCTGTTGTTTGTCAGATATTTTGAACATCTTAAACTTCATTAAGGTCAACAACAATGCCATTTCTATCTAATAGAAATTCCTTTTCCTAAAGGTGGAGTTTCTTAAAACAAACACCTTTGGCTCCAAGAGTTCATAAAAATAATAACTTAAAGACTCTCTTGAGTATCTCACAAACTTGCACAAAGTAGATATATCATTCAACTTCTCTCCCACTAACTATTTGATGTAAGGGGAAAATCCCTAAACTCTTATATTAGAGTAAGAAGGTGTTTTGCCATACCATATCTCATGTGGTGTTTTTGGCACCAACTTTAAGGGTACTACATTTAGTAGCCTCGCTACTATTTCTAAGGCACATCTCCAAAAAGATATAGGTACATCAGTGAAGTTCATCATGGAACCTTCTATGTCCAATAAAGTATGGTTTCTCTTGTCGGTTACTTCATTATATTAAGGTGTAACAAGTGAAGCCCATTGAGAAAGAATCCCATTATCCTTTAGATAATCCAAGAATTTGGTACTTAAGTATTCTCTTTCTTAATTCAATGAAGAGCTAATACTTGGTCCCACTTGCTTTTCTACTTCATTCCTATACTTTTTAGACTTTTCAAAAGATTAGGACTTGTATTTCATAAGATACACTTGTTTGAATGGAGTATGATCATCAGTAAAGATAATGAAGTATGAAAAACCAGCTCTTGCACTAACTCTTAGTGGTCCACAAACATTTGTATGGATCAAATCCAAAGAAATTGTGGTTTGCTCTATTTATCCTACAAAGAAAGCTTTGGTCATTTTTCTCTTTAAACAAGATTCACAAGTAGGAAAATCTTCTATGCCACTAACGTTTAGTGCTTTTAGGCTTCTAACTTGTTCATCTTATTTCTAGAAATATGTCTAAATCTTGCATGCCACAATATGGTATCTTCTTGGATATGTAATTTTCTTTTACTTTGTTGAATATGTATAAATGATGATTGAGAATCCAAATTATATAATCCATTGTTTAATGTACCTTGAGCAATTAAAGAACCATTCTTTAATACCTTCAAATTCCTATTAGATATAGAAAAATCGAATCCTTCATTATCCAAAATGGGAATAGAAATAATTTTCTTAACAAGATTGGATACATAAAAGCAATGACCAAATACAATAAAAGAGTTTCCCAAGTTTAACTTGATGATGCCTTCAACTTTGGCCACAACTTTTGCTACATTGCTCAGGCGTAGGATCATATCCCCATCACTGAGACTACTTCTTCTTTCCATCCCCTGTAATGAATTTTAAAGGTAAGAACCACATATAATATCAAACACCATGAAGAAGAATTCATTGTTAAGTACACTTCAATATAGTATATAACTTTCTCAAGGGTTGCAAGATAATCCTTGCAATTTCTTTTTAAATGGCCTTTCTCACTATAGCACAAACAAATGGCATCAACTTTGGCCTTTTTCTTCTTCTTAACTCTACTTGAGGCCTTTAATGGTTGCTTTCCTCAAAGAAAGAACTTTTTTTTCGTTTTACCTCCTTTCTAGCACTCCTAAGACCCTTAGACTTGGAAGAGAAAGGATGCATAATGGTTTGTCTTTCCTCATAGTTGCCTTGATGGTCACCAATATATTGACCAATTTGTTAATCATCACCTCTTACTTCGACATGTTGAAATTCATAATGCATTGATCAAAAGAGCTAGGCAATGATTAAAAGATCAAATCCACATAGAGCTTGTTGTCCATAACCACATCCAATTGAGCTAGTGGCTTAATAAGACTAATTATCTTAAGGCCATGATCATGGACATTTGACTTTTCATTCATTCTAGTCCAGAAGAGTTTCTTAAATAATAAGAACCTTTCATGTCTACTTTACACGTCATACAACTCTTGTAGGTGCAAATAAATCTCATTAGTCAATTTCATACGCTTATGAGACTTTTGGAGCCCATTGGATAGAGAGGTCATCATGAGACATCATGTTTGTAGATCATTATCTACCTACTTCGTGAATGTTCGATATGCCTCATTATCAGCACATCGGCCATGGTGTCTAATAGACTTTGAGTAAGCATATAAGTTTTCAAAATCAATAATAATCTTGAAGTTTCTAAGATAATTGCAGAAGTTTGGCCCGATTTGTTGGAATAGTGCCATGCAAGCCAATGAGATTGACCTTGTATATACTATTTCTTTGTAAAATAATCTTGATTGAATAATATTTTTATATGACCATCTTCATCTTATGATTCATTTCACTTCACTTGTATTTGGATAAAGCCTTTAGATCACCTAAGACTGCAAAACTTGTTTTGGTGATGATGGAATAAGCCTCTCATGATCGTGATTGTAAATCTTTCAAGTCATAGAACCTTATGAGATAGGGTAGCTAAGATTTGGATAGACTTGTACTAAAATACAAAAATCTAAGAGTTGGAGATTGCTCCATTCCATGAGCAACTATATGAGATACGGGTGTATGTCTGTAGGTGCTTATTAGAAAGCAAGGCACTGAAGACCTACTGGAAAAATTGACTAGATAATCATAGTGGCAAGTCAGTAGTGGCTAGTATATATAGATCACCTAAAATTATGATAGTTTGGTGACCATGGAACAAGTCCCATTTAGCCGCACCCCTTTATGCATTGTGTGATGCTCACTTGGCATCACACATTTTCAACATCTATATATAGATATGGAGAGAGGAGGTCATGTATATCACATTTGGTGTGAAGAATTAAATTATTCCCTCTTTTTCTTCAAAACCACTTGCCAGCTAGCATTCATGTGTTGAAAGCTAAGCTTCCTTCTTCTTTTTCCTATCCAAAATTTGGCCTTCATTATTAACAAATCTTTGGTCTTACTCCAACCCATATACTAGAGATATAGGAAGATCTCATTTGTGTGTGGATCATTTCAATAGAGGCAAGGTATATGTCTTGCTTGTTTATGGAGATCTACTTGTACAGGGTCCGACTTGGTGATTTTATTTAGGGAGTTCTAGATGTTAATTTGATCTAAAATTTTAACCAAAAGTTCATCTAGGTGTTAGGAAACTCCATATATGTTCTGAAAATGTTTTGAGGTGATTTGATAGGGTGATTGTTGCAACATATTTATTGTGCGACTAGTAGGCAGATTCTAGAACTAGTGAAATGTTCACTTGCTATTCCTTGGATTTACTCTTCAAGGTAATTGTCTATCTAAATATAAATCTTAAGCATGATTAGATCCTTTTTTATCTTGTAGGCACTAGTTACTTTTATGTTTTGAAATTTTGATATTAGATTCTAGTGCCATACTAGCCTTCAAGTGGTATTGGAGCTAAAATCATGTTTAGATTTGAATTTTATTTGGTTGATTAATTCATATGATGGATTAATCTAGATCACCATATTCTCAATTCAATTGGTGGATTGGAGAATTTGGTTAATTTGTGTGTGGCTCCTTGATTGATAAATTAAAAGGATGCTATTATGTATTTTAAGTGTTAATTCATGTTGTTAGTATGTTTTAATTCATAGTGATTAATGTTGAATGTTGATTTGGAATTAATTAATGTTATATGTTGATATACCATGTTAATTAATGGTTGAAAGAGTTTTGGTCATTTTTGGATCCAATGTGATTGGATCTTTATTGGAGATTTTGAAGAATTTGATTCTTATTTTCCTAATTTTTGAAAGCATGTTTGAGCAGTTGTATTTCCAATTTTAAAAGGTATTTTGAATTTGGAAATCAATCTAGAATGTGTTTATTGATGTTAAGAACATGTGTCAAAATTGTTGGTGTATGAAAGTTGAGTGGAGAATACTTGGCAAGTCTTAAACCTCCAATAACATGGCTACTAGCACAGCTTAAGTGCTAGCCGGGCAGCGTTTATACATTGTGTGCACAGGCTACCCAGCCATGCACCAGGGCTGCCAAGAGTCTGGTCTTAGTAGAATTTGGTGAGCTTTAAGTTGTTTTTTCAACTCCTTTAATACTCAATGGGTTTTTACAGTACATAAATTAGGTGCACAATTGTTATGCAAGCTCTCGAAATTATGCTTGATATTTTTGAGTGCTTTTGAAAATTGGTTAAAGTTGATCTCTAATTTGTGGCATAAATGTTGTGCTTGGTTCAATTATTTGTTTATAAGATATTAAATTTGATCTCCAATTTGTGGCATAAATGTTATGCTTGGTTCAATTATTTATTTATAAGATAAGCATTTAATTATTGGAGTTAATTGTTAATTTTAGATTTATATATTAGTCATTTAATTTTTGAATGAATTATGAATGAATGGGGATGCTCATGAGCCTTTAATGTTGATTTTATTTGTCTCAATGTTGTTGAAATGGGTTGTATTAAATGGGGCTTACATGCCTTTTGTTCTATCTTGTAAAAGTTATGAGAGTAGAATCACTAGGAGTGAGGATTTCCATTTCATATAAATGTTGCATGGAGTAAGGAGTCCAATAGAGACATAGAAGCCTTTTGAAGACCTATGAATATAGGGGATATACTCATGTAATTATTTATTTTTATCTACCCACTTAAAATTAATCGAAGTAATACATCTATGGCTCTAAGTGCATCATTTGGTTAGGCTTATAGTCATCCCACCCTATGACCATGCTAGGCGTATTTTCTTATTTACGCTTTTTAAATCCTATTGATATATGAGATGCATGATTAGGATATAGAGAACTTAAATAAAAAGATAAAAATGATGAGATTTTTGCAAGCAAAAATCCTCCACTTAGAATATCTAAGTATTTTCAAATATAAAGTTAAAATGGATATAAGTTAAAAGAATTTTAATTAATCCAAGCCTTCCACCAATAGTCAATGCAACCAATTTTGTGTGATGGCACTCGGTTATGGGGGTCAGACTTAGGAGAAAAGTTGTGAGCATACACTTAGCAAAAGATGCATCTTTGACTTGGGAACCCCTACGCATTGGCAGTTGGTTATAGGGGATGTTATGTGGCCATCTTGAGATAAAATTTGAATGGTGGGTTTGACTTAACAGTTAGTAGTATAAATGGGATACGGTCACATAGGCTAATATAAAAAGTGAGGCAAAATATATCAAGAGTTACATGAGATGCAATTAGCAAAAGTTGCTTACCCTTTGATTACTTAAGGATGGCACTCGGTCATGATGGTTTGTTGGCATGTCTTGGTGTCTTGATTCTCACTCAAAAATTTGATTTCCCAAATTCGTCTTGGGGGTAAAGAATTTGATCAAATAGTGGGAGAAAAACATGCTTGAAAGACCATGAACATGTTTTCAATATCAA
>JACGDI010001558.1:727888-772372 GCA_014898725.1 Jacaranda copaia | reverse complement strand
TCCTCCAATCATTGCCACACTCATTCGACCAATTCGTTGTGAATTTTAATATGTTCAAGCAAATGGTAATATCAATGAATTGATGAACTTGCTAGTGACCATAAAGGCAACAATGAGAAACTAAAAACCTCTTATGATGGCATTTTTCTCCAACTCAAAAGGTCCTAAGACCTAGAAATAGAGGTAAGAGGAAAAAGAGTTCTTTCTCTAAAGGAAATAACCTGAGAAGAGTTTCAAAAAATTTAAGAAAAAGGCTAAAATCAATGCAAACTATTTCCATTATGGTGAAAGGGGTCATTAGACAAGAAACTACAAAATGTAACTCGCTACTCTTGAGAAAGATATGTATTTCTTTGAGGTGCATTTGACGACTAATTCTTCCTCATGGGTATTTGATTCCGCATATGGTTCTTACCTTTGTAAACTATCATAGGGGATAAAAAGAAGGAGTCTATATGAAGGGGATTTGTTCCTCCACCTTGGAAATGGAGCATACGGCCAAAGTCCAAGGTGTAATAACACTAGACTTAAGAAATTCTTGTATTGCTCTTGATCTAATTTATTATGTTCTCAGCCTTGTTAAGAACATTGTTTCAATTCCCATTTTAGATAAAGAAGGATTCAATTTTTCAATATCAAATAGGAAATTGAAAGCATTAAGGAATTGTTCGTCAGTTGCTCAAGGTATATTAGTTAATAGATTATACATGCTTGATTTTTTCACTCTAATGCATGCTCAAAGAAATAAAAGAAAGCTAGATATTGAAGAAGATGTCATTTATGAAATGTTAGACTTTGGCATATCTCTAAAAATAGGATGAGCAAGTTGGAAGCTCTCAAAGTACTAAAAGTTAGTGGCGCTAAGGACGTTCCCACTTGTGAATTTTATTTGAAGGGAAAATTGACCAAGGCTTTCTTTGTAGGACAAATGGAGCCATGCACAAGTCTTTTAAATTTGATCCATACTAATGTTGTGGAGTACTTAGTGTTAGTGGAAAAGGTGGCTATTCTTACTTTATTACCTTCACCGATGATTATAGTTAGTACAGCATGTGTATCTTACGAAGTACAAGTTCAAGGCCTTTGAAAAGTTCAAAGGGTATAAGAATGAAGTAGAAAAGTAAAAGGGACTTAGATTAAAACCCTTCAATTGGATTGAGAAGGAGAGCACTTAAATACCAAATTCTTATATTATCTTAAAGAGAATAGGATTCTCTCTCAATGAACTCCACCCAACATACCCTAACATAATGGAATAGCCAAGAGGAGAAATTGTACCTGGTTGGACATGGTACGCTTCATGATAAGTTTTTTCAATGTACCCATGTCATTTTAGGGATACGCCTTAGAAATAGCTGTGAGGCTACTAAATGTAGTACCCTCAAAGTCAATGCCAAAAATACCATATGAGACATGGCAAAGAAATCTCTTACCATTATCTAAAGGTTTAGGGATCTCTCACCTAAATGTGATGGATAGTGGGAGATAAGTTGGATAACAGATCCATCTTGTGCAAGTTTGTGGGATACCCAAAAAAATATATAAATTATTACTTCTATGATCCCTCAGAACAAAAAGTGTTTTTCTCGAGAAACACCCACTTTTTGGAAAAGAAATTTCTATTGGATTGAAAAGATATTGTCATTGAACTTGATAAAGTTCAAGATGATCAAGAAATCCCACAAATGGTGGAAACAACAAAATTGCGAGAGCTTAGTACACAACCTTTGAGAAAGTTAGACCAAATCAAGAAGCAACCTGAAAGGTTCGGATTTCTTCATGAGATGGGACAATCAGATGATGATCTAGAGACCTATAAGGAAGCTATGTCGAACATAGATTTGAGATATTAGCTTGATGCCAGGAGATCTGAAATGGACTCTATGTACTTAAACAAAGTATGGACTTTGGTAGATCTACCAAAGGAAAAAGTTCTTGTGGGTTGCAAATGGATCTATAAGCAAAAACTTGGGATAGATGGAGAAGTGGTGACTTTTAAAGTGCGAATAATGGCAAAAGGTCACACTTAAAGAACCAGTATCGGTTCTAGAAAATGTTTTCACTGGTTGCTATGCCTAAGTCCATTTGGATCTTACTTGTCATAGCTGTATATTATAACTATGAAATATGGTAAATAGATGTAAAAATCATTTTCCTCCATAGTGATAATGAAGAAATAATTTATATGGAGCAACCACAAGATCTTACATTCAAAAGGGAGTGAGCAAAAGATTTGCAAACTCCAAAGGTCCATTTACGAACTCAAACAAGCATCTCAAAGTTGAAATATACATTTTGACAAAACAGTCAAATTGTTTAGCTTTGTCAAAAATGTATATTAACCATATGTGTACAAAAAGGCTAATGGGAGTTCAGTGTTGTTAATTGTGCTTTATGTCGATGACATCCTTCTCATTTTGGAATAAGGTAAGAATGTTAGAGTGCACTAAAGTGTGGTTATCTACAAAATTCTCCATGAATGATTTGAGAAAAGCAACCTACGTATTAGGAATACGTATCTATACAGATAGATCAAGGAGAATGCTGGAGTTCTCCTAAACCCTGTACATTGACAAAATACTAAAGAGGTTTAGTATGAAAGAATCCAAGAGAGGATTCCTTCCCATGGGACACAATATTCATCTCTCTAAGACTATGGCCCTCAAGATTGAGAAAGACAAATAAAAGATGTCCTAAATGCCCTATGCATGGGCAATAGAAAGCATAATGTATGTAGTTCAATGTACGAGAGTAGATGTGGCACACTCGCTAAGTGTTACAGCTAGGTTCCAATCCAACCTCAACGAAAGTCACTGGATGGGCACAAAAATAATTCTAAATTACTTAAGAAGAACTAAGGACTTTTTTTTAGTGTATGGTAATGGAAAATTGAAACTTAAAGGATTTTTGGATTCTAATTTCCAATTCAATATAGATGACCTCAAATCCACTTTTGGATTTATATTTTGCTTTAATGATGGCATGGTAAGTTATAAAAATTCTAAGTAAGATACCATGGCCGACTTGACCACAGAGGTAGAATACATTGCAGCTTTAGAAGCTACAAATGAGGGTGTTTAGATGTAGAACTTCATTCAAAAGTTGAATGTAATGCCTAGCATTGCTAAGCCACTAATTATCTTTTGTGACAACAACAGAGCAGTTGCACAAGCTAAAGAGTCAAGATCTCATTAGCAATCCAAACATATATTGAGGTAATATCATTTGATCGAGAGATCATTGATAGAGGCAATATCTGAGTGGAGAGAGTTACCTTAGAAGAGAACATAGAAGATCTACTGAAAAAACCCTTATCACAAAAATTCTTTGAAGGATATCTTGAGAAGATGGGTCTTAAGGCCATATGGCATTAGCTTTAGGGCAAGTGGGAGATTGTTGGAATAGTACCCCACAAGCTAATGAGATTAGCTTTGTATAAACTATTTCCTTATAAAATGATCTTGATTGAATGATATTTTTATATGGTCATCTTCATCTTATGCATTTGGATAAAGCCCTTAGATCACCTAAGACTATGAGACTTGATTTGATGATCGTGGAATAAGTCTCACACAGTTATGATCTTAAATCTTTCAAGTCACTGGATCTTATGAGATGGGGCATATGAGATTTGGATAGACATTTTTAGCCAAAATGCTTATTGTGGTTTCCAAAATTCTTGCTAGTGGATTTTTAGCCATTTTTAATTGAAGATGTTGAAAAATCTACAAAAGGTAAAAAAAGAGAATAAGCATGCGATTGGAAGCAAGTAAGGCCATATGATCTAATTATCTAAACTTCAAATGCATGAAATTAACTAGTACTTACAAGCACAACAAGGATCTAATCATGTTAAAGATTTAGATTTGGTTAGAGCATTACCTTCAAAAGTAAAATCCTAGAAGAAGCTAATGAATGCTTCACTACTCCAGAAACTTTTGGCCATTAGTGCAACTGGATGAGTGTGCAAATCACCTAACCAAAAATCCTCCAACAATTTTGAAAAAATAACTGGAGTTTCTCAACACCATGAATAAGTCTCTAGTAAAGTTTTAAATCAAAATACCTTATTGAATTCCCTAGAGAAATTTGTCAAATTAAACTCTGTGAAGATGGATCTCCAAAACTAGCAAACTCTCTTGTTTGTCTTTGTTGAAGTAATCCATGTTGGAATAATGCCCTGCAAGATAATGAGATTGACTTTGTATAAACTACTTCCTAGTATATACAATCTTGATTGAATGATATTTCTTTATATGGCCATTTTTATCTTATGCTTTGTTTCACTTCACTAGCATTTAGATTAAGCCCTTAGATCACCCATGATTGTGGGATTTGGTTTAGCGACCATGGAATAAGTCTCACATGGTCAAGATCTTAAAACTTCCAAGTCATAGGATCTTGTGAGACAGGCATCTAAGATTTGGATAAACATGCACTAATGATGTATAAATTTAAGAGTAGGAGATAGCTCTATTCCATGAGCAACTGTATGAGATATGAGTACATGTTAGTGGGTGCTTGTTAGAGAACAAGGCACTGAAGACCCACTAGAGAATTCACTAGGTAGCTACAGTGGCAAGTCGGTAGTGGCCAGTTCTCTTGCTTATGCTAGTGCATATTATTCGTCATTTGATCTAAAGATCTATGGTAACCTTATGTCCAGTCCTTATACTTTAACTTTTCCTTAAGCACCTAGTGGTGGGTCTTTTAGGTTAAGGTTGGGTAAGAGCTACTTGGTATGGAGGTTTGTGAGATCTAAGATGAAATTTGATTCCTCACTATTAGAAAGGGCAAGTACATCTCTTATGTGTTCTATGATGATCAATTCCCAGAAATCCTTGTGCAAGGTGATGTGAAAATTTGGAAAAGAATTTTTCCAAATGTGAGGTCACATAATAGGGATCAAATATTAAGAATAGAGACATAGTATTGAAGCTATTAAGGAGCTAACAAATATCTTTCCCTAGGCCTCTTTTGGGAGATAGGAGATGGAATGATTGTATTTGCATGGCATGCATAGAGCGATGATGGTTCTCTAGAATATTCATTTTTTCCAACTAGTTGAGCTCCATGGGCTTGAGGTTGGACATCGACCATGGAGATTGGGTACTTTTCAATTTATGGGATTAATTGAATTGAGTCAACTAGTTTAAAAAGAGTTTTAAACTAGAATGAATATAAGATATTCAAAAGTCACAAGGAGTTGTGAGCCTATGTCCAATGAATGGTAAAACCTATTGGATCACGCACAAAATCCAATTAGTTTCTTAATTAATGGAGAGAATGTTCTAAAGTGTCAGAAAATAATGTCTACAAGTGGACTAATTTTTGGTGCCAAGTTTGAGGGTCAATTTTGGCTTGATTGGTTTAAGTATTAAATTAATAAACTATTTTAAGAGTTAAATTAGACCAATAATTAAGGAGTTAATTATTTGATGCCAACATGACCATCAATTGGTCAAGTTAAGTTAACAAATTTAACTTAAGGAGTTAAGCTAGTTTAACTTAAAGAGTTACATTGAAGGATAATTAATTAAATTAAAGCGTTTAATTTGATTAATTAGAAGGAATGAATTTTGGAGGGAAAACTCAAATGAGATTTGAAATGGCATTTTAATTAATTTGAAATGAGATTCCAAATGTAATTAAGATGTACATGAAATTTAAATAAAATTTGGATTCAAATTTTGCCACCTAAGCAACCCCAATTGGTTGCCCCCCTCATGGAATGTGTGATGCCACCTTGGCATCACACTATTCAACACTATATATTGATATAAAGAGAGGGTTCAGCTAGATCATGCTTATTAGTGTGAAGAATTAGAATATTCTTTTCCCTCCAAAACCATTTGTAGGCTAGCATTCATGTGTTGAAAGCTAAGCTTCCTTGTTTTTCTTTCTACCCAAATTTTAGCCTTAACCATTAGCAAATCTTTGGTGTTACTCCAGTGCATAGACTAGAAATTTATGAAGATCTCATTGGTGAGTGGATCATTACAATAGATGCAAGTTGTTTGTCTTGCTTGTTTCTAGAGATCCACTTGCACAGGGTCCAAATTGGCAATTTCATATACGGAGTCCCAAACCAAAATTTAATTTGAAATTTTAATTGGATGTTCAACAGGTGTTGGTAAACTACAGATATTTTTTTAGAATCTTTTGAGGTGATTTGGTAGGGAAATCATCGCAATTTTCTCCTTGTGCCACTAGTAGATAGATTCTGGAACTAATGAGTGTTCACCTGCTACTCCTTGGATTTGCTCTTCAAGGTAATTCTCTATCTAAATCTGAATCTTAGGCATAATTAGATTCTTGTTTAACTTGTAGGTACTAGTTACTTTCATGTTTTGAAGTTTTGATATTATATCCTAATGCCTTAATAGCCTTCATGGTTAGCTTATTAGTTTCCAAAATTACATTGAGTGGATTCTTAGCTATTTTGATTTTGTGATTTCAAAATCTATAAAGGTGGAAAAATAGGATATAAGTATGTGGTTGAATATCGATATTGAAAATATGTTTATGAACTTTCAAGTATGTTTTTCTCCAATTATTTTATCAAATTCCTCACCTCCTTGAGAAATTCAGGAAATCTTATTTCCTAGAGAGAATCAAGGCCTAAAAGGACTTGTAGTGGACCCATGACTCATAAGATATCTACAAACAATCTTAAGATAAGCAAATTTTGCATCTCTATATAACCCTTGATAGGTTTTGCTTCACTTTTCATGTAGACCTATGGTTCGTGTGACATCTACACTACTAGGTGTTAGTTGGACCTACAAATCAATCTTTGATTCAAAATTACACTATGGCATTCCACAACTCGTGAGAATGCATAGGAAGCATCAAATCAAAGGTGCATTATAAGCTAAATATGTGAGCATAGCTTTCCACCATAAATGTGACCCCACGACTCGTGGGACATCACGCAAATGTACTAGCATCTCATGTCATATGCTATTGGTAGAAGGTGTGGATTAATTAAAACTCGTTTTAGTTTGTATTCATTTTAATTTAATATTTTGAAAGCACTTAGACTTTTCTAAGTGGATGGATATTTTTGCTTGCAAATATCTTATCAATTTTATTTTCTCTTGTTTAGGATTTCTATATTCTAACCATGCATCGCATACATCAATAGGATAAAAAAGGCATAAATATTTGCCTAGCATACTCTTAGGTTGGGATGATCATGAGTCTTAACCAAATAGTGCACTTTAGACTTTAGAACCATAGGTGCACTATTTAGTGGATTTTAAATGGGTTGATTAAATCTAGCTATTACATAAATGTATCGTATACATTTTATAAGTCTTCATGCCTCCAATGGTTTTCTTGTCTCTTTGCAATAGTTACATGAGAAAAGAAATCCTCATTCCTAGTGATTCTACTTTCATAACATTTATAAGATAGAAATTAAGAGGCATACAAGTCCCAATTTAGTACAACTCTTTTCAATAACTTGAAACAAATAAAATAAATATTAAAGGCTCATGTTCATCCCTATTCATTAATCACCTATTCAACAATTAAATGAACAAATAAAAATTGACATCAATTCAACAAATTAAATGCTTATGTCATAGAAAATTAATTGAAGTAAGCATAACAACTATGCATCTCATTCTTGCACATAATTGAAGATTAATTTGAACAAGATTTTAAAAGCATTCAAAAATGTCAAAAATAATTTTAAGAGCTTGCATAACATTTTGCATCTAATTAGTATGAATTAATTTAATTTTGAGAACAAAATAACCTAAATAAAGGCCTTAAAACTAATCCAAACTTTCACATGGTGCTACTAACAGCTACCCTACAGGCCATGACGTAGGTGCGCGCACTACACACCCACTACTTGGCCAAGGCCTAGCAACTGGGTGGCAATTTCTCCTATTTTGGTCTTGGACCGAGTAAAGGCCAATTTTGGCCAGGTTTTGTGCACTAAAAAATTATGGACACCTCCACAATACTAATTCACACATATTAGATGAATTTTTTGATTTAAAACACCTTTTAAAAGTATAAAATCAAGTGCTCAAACAAGTTTCAAAAATCACGTTCAAGGAAAAATCAACATTCTCAAAATCTCCAATCAAATCCAATCTAGTTCGATCCAAAAATGACCAAAACACCTTAAGGCCAAATTAAATGTGCTATATCAACATATAACATGAAATAATGAAAAATCAACATTTAACATTAACATCTATGAATTAAGTATTGATCAATTCATCACATGAATCAATCCAACAAAAATTCAAATTAAAGCATGAATTAGGCTCTGATACCACTTGAAGTAAGGAGTAGTCCAATGGTCTAATTATAAAACCACAAAAAAGATAAATAAAACTTGTCTACTCTATATCCAAGTATCTAATCATGCTATAATGAGGATTTAATAGCAAAAATATACCTTGAATGCTTAATTCAAAGATAGATGAATGATGACACCAATTAACACTTCAAAGTGCCAATTCGTGCACAATAAAATCAAGCCAACAATTCACCAACCAAATCAACTCCAAATTAGCTGAAAAGTTGCAGAGAGCTCCTCAACACAACTTCCAGATAACATTTTAACTAAATCCAAGCACAACAAGGCCTCTAAATCTATCTCCAAAGTTGCTGGACAATAGTAAATCTTCATGTGCAAAAGCTCCCCAAATGTGAAGCCTTTAACGTTATGATCCACACATGTAAGGAGAGTTCAAATCTATCTCCAATCAGCTAGAGAACTAGAGGGAGAACAAAAAATATGGAGATAATTTGGGGAGGAAGGTGAGGAACTTCAACACATGAGTGAATCACACTCTTTAGAGGGGAAAATGGAATCTAGCATTCTCTATGCAATAGCCACCTCACTCTATTTATAGAGTGGATGGTGTGATGCTAGTCGGTATCACACCCTCCATGAGGTGGTACACCAACTAGGCAAGCCATTTGCATGTGAAGTGTGAATTTCACTTGTGTTTGAATTCATTTTGGATTTACATTTCATCTCATGAAATATCTTTCAAATTAATTCTAAATTAACATCTAATGAACTCTTTCATTTCAATTTTTTCTCCAAAACTACTTCCTCATATTAATTAAATTAATTCTTTAATTTAATTAATTGATTTGACTTAACCCTTTAAGCCAGCTAACATAACTCTTTAAATTAGAAGGTGTCAACTTAACTTCTTAAGTTAACTTGACTAATTAATAGTCATATGGTACCAATTAAATTAACTCCTTAATTTAATTGGTCTAATTTAACCCTTTAAATTATTTTGATTAATTTAACAATTAAATTAACCAAGTCAAAATGACCAAAAACTTAGTCAGCCAATTTCTCCATAAAAATGACAATAGTGAACTTTCTAACTCCTTTGAAAATTCTTCCTAGCACATGGAACTTCCTTTAAACTTTTGTGTATGGCCTATTAGATTCTCCCATTTATCAGACATGGGCTCACAACGTTTGTGATATATTGAATATTGAAATATTTGAATTAGTTTAAATTCCTTCAATCTAATAACTCTTTCAATTAATTTCTATTAATTAAAGAGCACCCACCCAATCCCCATGATCAATGTCTAGCCTCAAACCTATAAAGCCCAACTAATTGGTCAAAATAAATATGCTCTTGGTGAACCATTCTAGATCTACACTTTTTAAGTAAATTCAGTCTTTCTATTTTTAATCTGCCAAAAGAGGCCTAGAGCATGATATTTCTTAGCTCCCCAATAAGCTTGATAACTATATTTCTATTCCTAATGCTTGATCCAATTTATGACCTCATTTTTGGAAAACTCCTTTTCCAAATTTTCATGCTACCTTACATAAGAATTTCTTGGAATTGATCATTATAGAATACATAGGAGATGCACTCACCCTTCAAAATGATGAGGAGATGGATCCTATCTTTGATCTCAGTAGATGCCATGTTGAAGTAGCTCATACCCAATATTGACCCAAATGATTAGCTTTATGGTCAAGGAAATGTCAAGGTATGAGGACCAAAATACAAAGCTACTATGGATCCTTTGATCTAAGGACTAATAATATGCACTTGCATAAGCAAAAGAACTTACCACTACGGCTCTCCAGTAGATTCACTAGAGGGGATCTTAAGTGAACTTGCTCTCTAACAAGTACCCATATCTAACATGGATTGCTGATGAAACAAAGTAATATCCAACTCTTTAGATTTATGCATCGTTAGTGCAAGTCTATCTGAATCATGGATGTCTTGTCTCTTAAGATTCTATGATATGGAATGTTTTAAGATCACGATTGTGTAAGGATTATTTCATGATCACCACCCAGTACATGACCAAGTCCTGAGTTTAATGTGATCTAAGGCTTTAACCAAATGCCAATGAAGTAAAATATATATAAGATGAAGATGACCATTTAATATTAATATCATTCAATAAAGATTATATCACAAGTGAAATAGTTTACGTGCCAATCTAATTAGCTATAGGGCATTATTCTAGCAATACTACCTTGCGCAAGAATTTCTTGAAATCAATCATTACAGAGTACATAGGAGATGTATTTTCCCTTCATAATAATAAGGAGACAGATCCCATGTTGTATCTTAGAAACCTCTATGTCTAAGTCGTTTACACCCTATGTTAATCTGAAGGAACTACTATATAGCTGGTGAAGACTTAAATTAGGAGGACTTAAATACAAGGTTACCATGGATCCTCTGGTCAAAAAACTAATTATATGTACTAGCATAAGCTAAATAACTTTCCACTACTGACTTGCCATTCTAGCTATCTAATGAATTCTTCGAGTGGGTTTTTAGTAAGCTTGTTTTCTAATAGGCACCCATTAACATACACCCATGTTTAACATAGATTGCTCATGAAATGGAGCAATATCTAACACCTTGGATCTATGCATTATTAGTACAAGTCTATTCGAATCTTTGATGCCCTATCTCATAAGATTTTATGACTTGAAATATTTTAAAATCATAACCGTATAAACTTATTTTATAAGAATATCATTCAATCAAGACTGTGTCACAAGTGAAATAGTTTACATGCTAATCTAATTTGCCATAGGGTATTATTCCAATTATCTCCCACTTGCCTTAAAGCAAATATCCCATAACCTTAAGACCTATTTTCTCAAGATGTTCTTCGAAGACCTTTTGCATCTGGGGTTTAATAAGTGGAACTACTATATTATCTTTTGAGGCTACCCTATCTACTTGAATGTCATCTCTATTAATGATCTCTCAAATCAAATGATAACACCTCAAAATGTGCTTGGATCATTGATGAGATCTTAGCTCTTTTATTTGTGCAACAACTCCATTATTATGATAGAAGACAACAATCAGCTTAACAATGCTTGGGACTATATCTAACTCTTAGATGAAGTTTTTCATCCAAACACTCTCTTTTGTGGTTTTTGAAGTTCTAATATATTTTGCTTCGGTGGCACAATCAACTGTAATATCTTGTTTGGAACTCTTTCAACTCACCACACTGTCATTTAGGCAAAATAGAAATCCTAAGGGGATTTTAGGTCATCTTCATTGGATTGAAAACTAGAATCTAAAGACCCCTCGAGAACAGTTTTGAGGTTTCTCAACCAATCGTGGAAGTTTGGCCTAGTTCATTTATTGGTTTCCAAAAAATTTGTGAGTGGATTTTTAGCTGTTTTATTTGAAGATTTCAAAAATCTACAAGAGGTGAAAAAAGAGAATAAGCATGTGATTGAATTTGACATTAAAAATATGTTCATGGTCTTTCAAGCATATTTTTCTTCTACTATTTTATCAAATCCTTCACCCCAAGAAGAATTTAGGAAATCATATTTCCTAGTGAGAATCAAGATCCTAAGGACTTGAAATGGACCCTTATGACTGGATGGATATCCACGAGCAATCTAAAGGTAAGCAACTTTTGCTAATTGCATCTTATATAACTCTTGATATATTTTGCCTCACCATTTGATGTAGATCCCTTAGTGGATAGCCTCTACATTACTCAATGCTAAGTCAAACCTACCAATCGAGCTTTAATTTGAGACGAGTGCCACAACATCACCCATGGCCAAGTGTATAATGTGTGGGTGTTCCCAAATCAAAGGTACACCTCATGCAAAGTATATGGTTACAGCTTTCCACTTAAGTGTGACCTTTGTGATCAGGTGTGTATCACACAAGGGTGGTAGCATCATCATGTCGTATAACATTGGTAGACGGTTTGGATTAATTAAAACTCTTTTAATTCGTATTCAGTTTAAGTTAATATTTGGAAAAAAACACTTAGATATTTTAAGTGGAGGGATTTTGCTTGCAAAGATCTCAACAATTTTATCTTCTTATTTACGTTCTCTATATCCTAATCAAGCGTCTCATACATCAATAATATATGGAAAGCATAAATAAGTAAATATGCCTAGCATGCTCTTAGGGTGGGATGGCTGTGAGCCTAACCAAGTGGTGCCCTTAGAGCCATAGGTGCACCACCTAGTTGATTTTGGGTAGGTTGATTAAATTTAGCTATTACATGAGTGTATCCCATACATTCATGGGTGTTCAAGAGTCTCCATGCCTCCAATGGCCTTTTTTGCTCCATGCAACAATTACATGAGAAAGAAATCCTCACTCCTAGTGATTCTACTCTCATAACTTTTACAAAGTAGAAATAAGAGGCATACAAGTCACAATTTAATACAACCTATTTCAACAACTTAAAATAAGTAATAAGGAAATCTAGGGTTAACAATTAAATGCTTATCTCATAAACAAGTAATTGGCCAAGCATAACAATTAAGCCATAATATGGAGATTAACTTCAACAAGATTTTAAAAGCAATCAAAAATGTCAAACATAACTTTAACAACTTGCACAACTCTTGTGCATTAACAACACATGATTTGACATCATTTATAGTTACTAAAGGAGCCAAAAAATGGCTCAAAACATGCCCAAGTGAATACCAAGTATTGCTGGCCAAGCAAGGCAAATAGCTGGGTAGTAGCTGAGAGCCACTGCACCACCATCTTGTGCCAAGGCTGCCAGTAGTCCCTGTTTTAGGCTCAATGGCAAGTCAAGCCAATTTATAGCTCAACTTTCGTGCACCAAAAATTCTAGAACTCTTTCTTAACATCAAATCACACATTATGGACCAATTTCTAGGTCTAAAACACATTTTAAAATTGAAAATGTAAGTCCTCTACCATGCTTAAAAAATCAAGTTTTAGTAAGAATCAAGTTCTCCAATAATCTCCAACTAAAATCCAATCTAGTTGGATCCAAAATTAACCAAACTCTTTTGATAAATTATTAACAAGCTTTATCAACACATAACATAAATTAATGCTAAATCAGCATTCAACATGAATAGCTATGAATTGAAACATACTAATCATATGAATCAACATCTAAATCACATAACAACATACTTTCAATTCATCAGTCAACGAACCACACACAACATCAACCAACGCTCCAATCCATCATATGAATAAAGTGTTTGGTGACTTTGATCAATCCATCACATGAATCAGTCAATCAAAAAATTCAAATCATAGCATGAATTAGGCTCTGATACCACTTGAAGGCTAGAGTAGCACTAGGATCCAATAATTAAAACTTCAAAAGCTAAAATTAACTAGGATACTCAACCTAAAAAGGATATAAACATTCTATGGATTTGGATTAGGTAAGAGGATTACCATGAATTGCCAATTTCCATGGCGAAAATAGTGAACTCTTTATCAATCTAGAATCTGCTAGAATCTAGCACATAGGAAAACAACAACTTTTGCATGGCTTTATTATATCCAAAATTCACGAAATTAAATCTGGATATTCTCCACTCAATGATGAAGATACTTTGAAATTTTGGAGAAAAAATCGATCTGGATCTTCTCATAAAAATTTGTTAAAATCACTACACTACAAAGTAGATCTCCAAAGACAGGCAAGCCAAATGCTTTGCCTCTATTCTAACCTCACAACAATTGAACTTCCAATTCCTCCTTAATTTTAGTTGGATAAAGATAGGAGAAAAGTTATGGTGGAGGCTAATTTTGAGGTAGGAGAAGAAAAGAAAGCAAAGCTTCAACACATGATGTAATGCTTGGAGAGAGAGAGTTTTAGAGGAAAATGTGAAAGATTATAATCTTCACAAATGAGGTGAATAGATGAATTCCCTTATCTCTCTCTCTCTCTCTCTCTCTATATATATATATATATATAGAGGGAGGATGGTGTGACGCTTGTCATCACACCTTCCTCAAGGAAGAGGGTGGCCACTAACTTGCCAATGTGGTAAGTTTGAATTTCAAATTTTGTTTGAATTTTATGTGCATTTCAATTTGATTTGAAATCTAATTTCAAATCAATTAAAATGCTAACTCAAATGAACTCTTTATTTTAATTTTCCCTCCAAAAATTATTCTTCTCATTAATTAAATTAAATACTTTAATTTAATTAATTAACCTTTAACTTTGCTCTTAAGTCAACAAGTTTAACTCTTAAGCTTGATTTTGTTAACTTAACTCTTTAAGTTAACTTTAATCAGTTGGATATCAAATGGCACCAAATAGTTAAATCTTTAATTATTAGTCTAATTTAAATCCTTAATTAATTGATTAATTTAACACTTAAATTAATCAAGTCAAAATTTTTCTCAAAGCTGATCACATCAAAATTGGTCCACTAGGAGCAACTTTCTAATGCTTAGAAAATTTCTCCATCACGTAGCAAGCTAATTGAATTTTGGGTGTGATCTATTAGGCTCTACCATGAAGGTTTGTGTGGCACATGGATCCAAATATTTTCAAAAAATAAAATAAAATAAACTAGCCCACACAACACCACAAGGATCTAGACATACATAGGATTTAATTTAGAAAAGGAGAAATACTTGGGTGAAAGCAAAAAATTCAAAGAGAAAGAGTTAAACTCTTCGCTACCATCAAATGGGCTCTTCACTAGTATAGCAGGATCACCACCATTTTTTACTTGGATAAACTTCTCCGTTTAGGCTAAAATTTTAACTGGAACTCCTCAACCCTTTGATGATTCTACAGTCCAAATTTTAGGCTGATCAGAACTCCTGAGGTATTCCAAATAAAGGCAAAAACCAGCTGCTAGAAATAGCTCCAGTCAAGAGCGAAAGGCAACCAAACTAGAGTGCCTCTAATGCAAATGTCCACACACTAAATTAATGGCCCATTGTCTACAGAAATGCTAGAATATCTATAGAGAATGATAGGGGAAAGGCTAAGAATATTGTGGTGGAAGGAGGAGGGAGAAGGAGAGAGTGATCGGAGACTAACAACTTAAATTCCCACTACACAATATTGTTGGGAGAATATCACACAAAAATGGTTCACCTCATGCTTAATATGGCTAGCCACCCTTTATATCTATATAAAGGAGTGGTCACAACCTCCTTCAATGAGGTGGTGCCAAGTGTCCCTTACTTAGGTGGCCACCAATTTTGTGATTAATGAATTTAATTAAAGCATAAATTTTATCTAATGAAATATTTTGCAATTAAATTCAAATTCTAATTAAATGAACTCTTCAGTTAATAATTCTCCCAAAAATTATCTCCCCAACATATTAAATTAAACACTTTAATTTAATTAATAATTGTTTGACTTAACTCTTAAGTTAAAACGCTTAACGTTTTAAGCTAGTTAAAATTAAGTCAACCCTTAAATTAATTTTGACCAATTGATAGTCATGTGACATCAATTAATTAACCTTAAATTAATTGATCTTAATTTAACTCTTAAATTAATTTGACCAATTTAACAATTAAATTGTTAAACCCAAAATGACTTCAATTTTGCCTCATCCAAAAATCGGTCATGAATTTTCTAACTTTTAGAAAATTCGCCTTCCTTCAATAGATCATGTCATTGACTTTTGTGTGTGACCCATTAGGTTCTACCATTTATTGGACATGGGCACACCACTCCTTATGACTTTTGGAAGATCAAATATCCACTTTAGTTTAAACTTCTTTAAACTAAGAAATTCAATTCAATTCATTGAAGAGTACCCAATCTCCATAGTTGATGTCCAACCTGAAGCCCATGGAGCCCAACTAATTGACTGAAATAAATGCTCTTGAGGAAACATTCTAGCATTACGTGTACCATGCAAATATGATATTTGCATCTCCTATCTCCCAAAAGAAGCCTAGGGCAAGTTATTTGTCGTCACCCTAATAGCCTCAATACTATATTTTTATTCTTAATGTTCAATTCCATTATGTGACCTCATTTTTGGAAAACTCTTTTTCTAAATTGTCACACCACCTTGCGCAAGGATTTATTGTGATCGATCATTATAGAACACATAGGAGATGCACTCGCCCTTCACAAAGATGAGGAATCAAATTCCATTTTAGATCTCATAAATTTCCATGCCAAGTAGCTCATACCCAATCTCAACCCAAAAGACCTATTTTGTGGTTAAGGAACAGTCAAAGTATGAGGATCGAACGCAAGATTACCATGGATCCTTAGATCAAAGGATAAATAATATGCATTAGCGTAAGTAGGAGAATTACCAATTTTGACTTGCTACTACATCTATCTAGTGAATTTTTCGGTGGGTCTTTAGTGCCTTCTTCTCTAATAAGTACCCACTAACATACACCCGTATCTTATACAGTTACTTATGGAATGGAGCAACTCTAACTCCTAGATTTGTGTATCATTAGTGTAAATCTATCTAGATCTTAGATGCCTGTCTCATAAGACCTTATGATTTGGAAGATTTAAGATCACAACTATGTGAGACTTATTCCATGATCACCACCCAGTGCGTGACCAAGTCCCATAGTCTTATGTGATCTAGGGGCTTCATCCAAATGCTAGTGAAGTAAATAAAGTACATATGATGAAGATGGCCATATAAAGAATATTATTCAATCAAGACCATCTTACAATGAAATAGTTTACAAAGCTAATCTCATCAGCTTGTAGGGCACTTTTCCAACAATCTCCTACTTACCCTAAAGCCAATGCCCTAGAGCATTAAGACCTATCTTTATAAGATGTCCTCCAAAGACCTTTGCCTTTTGGGGATTAATATAATGGTTCTACTATATTCTCTTTTAAGGTAACTTTTGTCCACTCAATTGTCACCTTTATCAATTGATACCATATATCAAATGATAACATATTTAATATATCTGGATCACTAATGAGATCTTGGCTCAAGTCCTATATTATCTTCCTAAGACAATTGCAGGTTCATGCATGCTATGCACTACATCTAAGCCTTGGATGAAGTTTTTATCCAAACACCTTCTTTTGTGGTTTCCAAAACCACAAAATATTTCACCTTAGTGGTTATCTAAGTTATGGTGTCTAATTGGAACTGTTTTAACACACCATGCCACCATTAAGGCAAAACATGTATCTAAAAATGGATATTAGGTCATCTACATTGGATTGAAAACTAATATCTAAAAACTTTGTGAGTTTCAATTCTCCACTGCCATATATAAAAAAAAAATCTTTAGCCCATCTCAAGGATTATTTTTATGGCTATCCAGTGACTCTCACCAGGATTAGATTAAAACCTACTCGTAATACTTAATGAGTGTGACATATCCAATCTAGTGCATTGAATTGCATATATTATGCTTCCAATAATGGAGACATAAGCTATCTGAGATATTCTTAGTTTCATTTTCTCAGTATTAGGTATTTTGGGGACCATAGACTTCGAGAGATGAATGTTATGTCCCACGGGAAGGAATTCCCTCTTGGATTCTTTCATACTAAACCCTTTTAGTATTTTGTCAATATATGGGGTTTGGGAAAGTCCCGACATCCTCTTTGATATATCTCTATAGATGCATATTCTAAATATGTAGGATGCTTTTTCCAAATCCTTCATGGAGAATTATATAGATAACCATAGTTTAGTACACTTTAACATTTCTCTCTCATTTTTAATGAGAAGAATATCATCAACATAAAGCACAATAAATTATATGCTACTCCTACTATCCTTTTGCACACACATGGTTCATACACATTTTGACAAAGCTAAAATATTAACTTTCTAATCAAAATGTATGTTCCAAGTTTGGGATGCATGTTTGAGTCCATAAATAGATTACTAGAGTCTACAAATTTTTTGCTCATTCCCTTTGGATGTAAAACCTTGTGGTTGCTCCCTATAAATCCTTTCTTCAATGTCTCCATTGAGAAAAGCTATTTTCACATCCATTTACCATACCTCATAGTTATGATATGTGGTTATGGCAAGTAAAATCCAAATGAACTTAGGCATAGCGACCGATGAAAAGGTTTTCTCAAAATTAATATCAAGTGTTTGAGTGTAACCTTTTGCCACTAGTCATGCCATTAAAGTTACCACTATTCTATCTACTCCAGGTTTTCACTTTTAGCTCCACTTTTAACCAACAAAAACTCTTCCCTTTGGTGGATCTACCAAAGTCCATACTTTGTTTGTATATATGGAGTCTATTTCGGATCTCATGGCTTTAAGCCAATATCCTAAATCTATGTCCAACATAGCTTCCTTATAGGACTTTGGATCTCTATTCGATTAACCCATATCATGAAGAAATCCAAACTTTTTGGGTTACTTCTTAGTCTGGTTTGACCTTCTTAGAGGTTCTGCATTAGGCTCTTTGATATTTATTTATTTCTACCACTTGTAGGATTTATTGATCATCTTGAACTTCATTAATTTCAACAACAATGCCCTTTCTATTCAATAGAACTTTCTTTTGCAAAAAGGCGGCATTCCTTGGAACAAACACTTTTTGTTCTGAGGGGTCATAGTAGTAATAACCTATAGACTATCTAGGGTATCCCACAAACTTGAACAAGATAGATCTATTATATAACTTATCTCCCATTATCTATTTTACATATTCGAGAGATTCCCAAACTTTGAGATATTGGTAAGAGGGTGCTTTGCCATGCCATATCTCATATGGTATTTTTGGTATTAACTTTGAAGGTACTACTCTTAGTAACTTTGCTGTTGTTAATAAAATATGTCCTCAAAAGGATATAGGCACATTGAAAAAGCTCATTATGGAACCTACCATGTCCAACAAAGTATGGTGTATTCTCTTGGCTACTTCATTGTGTTGGGGAGTACTAGGTGGAGTCCATTGAGAGAAAATTCCATTATCCTTTAGATAATCCAAAACTATGGTACTTAAGTATTTTTCTTCTTAATCTAATCAAAGAGCTTTAATACCAAGTCTTTTTTGCTTTTTCTATTTCATTCTCGTATTCTTTGAACTTTTCAAAAGCTTTGGACTTGTGCTTCATAAGATACACATGTCAGAATCGACTATAATCATCAGTGAAGGTGATGTAGTAAGAATAGTCTTCTCTTCTATTAATTTTTAGTGGTCCACAAATATTCATATGAATTAAATCCAAAGGATTTGTGAGGCGCTCTGTTTATCCTACAAAAGGAGCCTTGGTCTTTTTTTCCTTCAAACAAGATTCACATGTAGGTAGGTCCTCAATGGTACTAACATTTAGTACTTTGAGAGCTTCTAACTTGTACATCCTATTTTGTTTGGAGATATGTGCTAGAATAGTATCCTACAAGCCAATGAGATTGGCCTTGTACAAACTATTACTTTGTAAAGTAATCTTGATTGAATGATATTCTCTATATGGCCACCTTTATCTTATACTTTATTATACTTCACTTGCATCTGGATGAAGCTCTTAGATCATCTTAGACTTTAGGACTTAGTTTCATGACCATGGAATAAGTCTCACATGGTCGTGATCTTAAAACTTTCAAGTCATAGGATTTTATGAGATGGGGCATCTAAGATTTGGATAGACTTGCACTAATGATGCATAAATCTAAGAGTTGGAGATTACTCTATTCCATAAATAATTGTATGAGATACGGGTGCATGTTAGTAGGTGTTTGTTAGAGAACAAGGTACTAAAGACCCACTAGAGAATCCACTAGATAGCCAAAGTGGTAAGTTGGTAGTGGCTAATTCTCCTACATACACTAGTGTATATTATTAGTCCTTTAACCTGAGGATCCATGGTAACTTTGTATCCGATTCTCATGCTTTAACTCATCTTTGACCACTTAGTGAGTCTTTTAGGTTGAAATTAGGTATGGGCTACTTGGCATAGTGGTTTGTGAGATCCAAGATGGAATCTGACTTCTTGCTATTATGAAAAGCGAGTATATCTCCTGTGTTCTATAATGTTTGATTCCAAGAAATTCTTATGTAAGATGGTATGATAATTTAAAAAAGGAGTTTTCCAAACATGAGGACATACAAATGGATTTGAACATTGAGAATAGAGATATAGTATCAAGGCTAATGAAGAGCTGACAAATATCTTACCCTAGGTCTCTTTCGAGAGATAGAAGATGGAAAGACCATATTTGAATGATACGTGTATAGTGATGATGGTTCTCCATAATATTCATTTTGACCAATTAGTTTGGCTCCATAGGCTTGAGGTTGGACATCGACCATGGAGATTGGATACTCTTTAATCAATGTGAATAATTGAATTGAGTTGACTAGTTTAAAAGGAGTTTTAAACTAGAATGAATATACGATATTTGAAAGTCACAAGGCATTGTGATCCTATGTCTAATGAATCGTAGAACCTATTGAATCACACATAAAATCTAATTAGCTTTCTAATTGATGGAAATAATTTTCTAAGGTGTTAGAAAAAGAGATCTCTCCATCTTAATGGATCGAATTTGATGCCAAGTTTGAAGGTCAATTTTAGCTTGATTGATTTAAGTGTTAAATTAATCAACTAATTTAAGGAGTTAAATTAGACCAATAATTAAGGAGTTAATTATTTTGCGCCAACATGACTATCAGTTGGTCAAGTTAACTTCAAGAGTTAAGTCAACAATTAAACTTAAAGAGTTAAGTCAAAGCAAAATTAAGTAAATTAAAGAGTTTAATTTAATTAATTAGGAGGAATACATTTTTGGAGGAAAGACTCAAATAAGATTTGAGATGGCATCTTAATTAATTTGAAATGAGATTTCAAATGTAATTAAGATACAAATGAAATTCAAATGAAATTTGGATTCCTTTGCCACCTAAGCATCTTGGCCGTCCCCCTTTGTGGAACGTGTGATGCCACCTTGGCATCACATAAATCCACATCTATATATAGATATAGCATGGGAGCTAGCCAGAGAGAGACTGTGGTGTGCAAAACGTGTGAAGAATTAGATTTTTCATTTTTCCCTCCAAAATCAACCCTTTGTGCAAGCTAGCATTTCATGTGTTGAAGACTTAGCTTTCTTTCTTCTTGCTACCAAACGTTTGGCCTCCTTTATCCCTAATTCTTTGGTTCTATTCTAGCTTATGAATTAAAGAATTTAGGAAGTTTTATTAATTTGTGAACTATCTCAATAAAGGCAAGACATGTGGCTTGCTCTATTTTTGGAGAGCTCTCTGCATGAGGTCCAACTTTGTGAATTTCTCTAGGACAATCTAGATGGCTAATTGATCTAAATTTTTGAATTAAGAGTCTCTAAAATGTTGGATATCTTATTGTTTTAGAAGTTTTGGAGGTGATTTGATAGGGCAATCGTTGCAATCTTCTCACCGCACCACAAGCAAGCAGATTCTGTAATTAGTGAAATCTTCTATAATATTTTTAGAATTTTTGAAGGCAATTTGGTAGGGTGATTGTCACAATACATTCACTGTGTGGCAAGTAGGCAGAATCTGGAACCGATAAAGAGTTCATTCATTTCATTCCGCATTTGCTTATCAAGGTAATCCTTTATCTAAATTTGAATATAAGGCATGATTAGATCCATGGAATGCTTGTAGGCCCTAGTTATTTCATGTATTAAAGTTTTGAATATAAATTCTAGTGCCTAATTTGTTTTCAAGTGGTATCGAAGCCATAATCATGCTTAGATTTGGATTTTGCTTGGTTGATTAATTTATGTGATGGATTGATCTATTTCACCATATTCTCAATTCAATTGATGGATTTGGGAATTTGGGTGATTTGTATATGGCTCCTTGATTGATGAATTAAAAGGATGCTATTATGTGATTTAGGTGTTGATTTATGTAGTTTGATGTTTTAATTCATAGTGATTAATGATGAAATGTTTTTTGGCATTAATTAATGCAATATATGTTGATATAGCATGTTGGCTTATGACTGAAAGAGTTTTGGTCTATTTTGGATCCAATTTGATTGGAATTTTGTTGAAGATTACTTGAAGAATTTGATTTTTACTTTTTTCAAGTTTCGAAAGCATGTTTGAGCACTTTTATTTTCAATTTTAAAAGGTGTTTTGAATCTGGAAATTGATCTAAAATATGTGTTATGATGTTGAGTGAAGAATGGACTTGGCACGCCTTGAACTCCAAAAGTAGGGGCTGTCAGTTCTTCCTGGGCATTTGCTAGGCAATAGGCGCACGCTTTGCACACGGGCTACCTAGCCGTGCGCCAAGGGCTACTGGGTAGTCCATTTTTAGGTGTTACTGGTGAGCTTCAAGTTGTTTTGTCAACTCCTTTAATGCTTAACAAGTTTTTGCACTACACATATTGGTTGCACAAGTGTTGTGCTATGCCTCAAAATTATATTTGACATATTTGAATGCTTTTGAAAATTAGTTAAAGTTGATCTCCCATTAATGACATAAGTGTTATGCATGGTTCAATCATTTGTTTATGAGATGAGCATTTAATAGATGGAATTAATTGTTAATTCTAAATTTATTTGTTGTTCATTTAATTGTTGAATAAATGATGAATGAATGAGGATGATCATGAGCCTTTTTAAATTGATTTTATTTGTTTCAAAGTTGTTGAAATGAGTTGTATTAAATGGGGCTTGCATGCTTCTTATTCTATCTTGTAAAAGTTATGAGGATAGAACTTCAGGGGTGAGGATTTTCATTTCATGTAAATGTTGCATGGAGTAAAGAGTCCATTGGAGGCATGGAGGCCAATTCAAGACTCATGAATATATAGGATACACTTATATAATAGTTTAGTTTAATTCAACCTACTTAAAATCAACTGAAATAATGCTCTAAGTGCATCACTTGGTTATCATGGTCATCCTACCCTAGGAGCATGCTAGGTTATTTACTTATTTATACTTTCTATATCCTATTGATGTATGAGATGCATGATTAGGATACAGAGAACCTAAATAAGAAGATAAAATGATGAGATCTTTGCAAGCAAAAACCTCCACTTAGATCATCTAAGTATTTTCAATATTAAGTGAAAATGGATACAAATTAAAAAGTTTTAATTAATCCAATCCTTCCACATGCTACCGACTTTGTGTGATGGCACTTCGTCATAGAGGCCACACTTACGAGGAAAGTTATGAGTATACACTTAGCATGAGATACACCTTTGACTTGGGAACCTTTATGCATTGGCACTCAATCATGGGGAATGTTGTGAGGCTGTCTTGAGATAAAGTTTGATTGATGGATTTAACTTAACACTTAGTAGTATAGATGGCACACAGTTAGTGGGTTTATATGAAAAGTGAGGTAAAATATTTCAAAAGTTGCATGAGATGCAATTAGCAAAAATTGCTTACCCTTCAATTGCTTGTGGATGGCACTCTATTGTGGGGGTTTATTGACAAGTTATTAGGGTCTTGATTCTTACTAGAAAATGTGATTTCCTGAATTCTTCTTGGGGGTGAAGGATTTTATAAAATAGTGGGAGAGAAACATGCTTGAAAGACCGTGAACATGTTTTAATGTCAAACTCAATCACATGCTAATTCTCTATTTTTACCTCATGTAGATTTTTAAAATCTTTAACAAACAAATGGCTAAAAATCTACTTGCAAGCATTTTGGAAATCAATAAACTCACCGGGCTTAACTTCTAATATTGGTTGAGAAACCTTAAGATAATTCTTAACTATGATAAAAAAGACATGTTCTTGATCAAAGCCCACCGGACAGTTTGGGTGATGATGTAATTGATGAGGTTCATGAAGTGTTCATGAAATTTGTGGATGATGATCTACAAGTTAGATGCCTCATGTTAGCATCCATCACTAATGAGCTCCAAAAAACTCATGAGCGCATGAACATGCCTCTGAGATCTATATGCACCTATAGGAGTTGTATGGTGTGCAAAAGGTGCGAAGAATTAGATTCTTCATTTTTTCCCTCCAAAATCAACGCTTTGTGCAAGCTAGCATTTCATATGTTGAAGGGTTAGGTTTTCTTTCCTCCTCTTACAAATTTTTGGCCTCCTTCATCCCCTATTCTCTGGTTCTATTCCAGCTTATGAATTAGATAATTAAGGAAGTTTTGTTGGTGTGTGGACTATCACAATAGAGGCAAGACATGTGGCTTGCTCTATTTCTAGAGAGCTCTCTATGTGAGTTCTAATTTTGCAAATTTCTCCAGGATGATCCAGATGGCCAATTGATTTGACTTTTTGACTTAATATTCTCTAAGGTATTAAATATATTCTTTAATTTTTTTGAAATTTTTGGAGGCGATTTGGTAGGGCGATCATCATAATACTTTCATTGTGCCACAAACAGATAGAAACCAATGAAGAGTTCACTTGTTTCATTTCGAATTTGTTTATCAAGGTAATGCACTATCTAAAATTGAATCCAAGGCATGATTAGATCCCTGTAATGCTTGTAGCACTAGTTATGTCATGTTTTAAAGTTTTGATTATAGATTGTAGTGCCTATTTCGCTTTCAATATGACTAAGTCTTGCATGTCATGACGTGGCATCTTCTTAGATATCTAATTTGCTTACTTAGTTGAAAGTGGACTAGTGGTGGTTAAGAATCTAATATGTACAATTCTTTATTAATGATATCACGAGTAATTAACGAACCCATTCTTTAATGCTTTCAATCTCCTATTTGATATAGAAGGATCTAATCTTTTGTTATTAAAAATAGGAATTGGAATAATGTTCTCAATAATATATGGTACGTCATAACAAAGGTCTAATACAAGTATGTAGTTCTCTGAGTCAGACTCATTGTACGCCTTCATCTTTGAACACAACTTTTGCTCCTTAACCAAGACGATGGATCATATTCACATCACTTGGCTCTATTCTTTATAACAACTTAAAAAGAAAATAACCACATGTAATATCATATATCCATGTGGAAAAATTTAACCTAAAATGCACTTCAATAAAGGACATACCCCTCTAAAGGGTTGCAAGGTATTCCTTGCAATAGTGCTTCCAATGACCTATTTTGCACAAGTATAAACAAATAATATTGACTATTTTCTATATAATCTTCTTGACCCCTCCAAATGCCTTTATTAGTTGTTTTCCCTTTAAGGAAGAACATTTCTTCCTTTTACCTCCTTTCTAGCACTCCTAGGGCCCATAGACTTGAAGAGGAAACAAGTGTCAAATGTTTGCCCTTATCATGGTATTCTCCTTCTAGATCAACACTTTAATCAATAAAACTTGGCGAGGATGTGAGGATCAAATCTTCATGGAGATCATTGTCCATTACTATGTCTAAGGAGAAAAAAGCTTCTCCACGCTTAATCATCATAAGACCATAGTCGATGACACATGTCTTCCCATCTATCCTAGCTTGAAAAGTCTCCTTTGACAACATGAACTTCTCATACCTTATTTGCTTTACAATTCTTTAAAAATTTTAACCAAGGTACCATTCATATGTCCATGAGACTTTTAACGTTTGTAGATGCCATCATGAGACTAAGGGATAGGATGATCCTAAGCCCAATTCGTGAACATTTCACTTATCTCTAGATTTACATTAATTCTAAAGGGATTAGGCGTACCATGATGTTGGACATATATCCGCTTCTAGGAATCTAGGATAATTTTAGAGGTTAAGTCAATCACAGAAGTTTGGCTCGATTGGTTTATTGGTTTCCAAAATAACGTTGAGTAGACTTATTAGCTATCTTGAGATTTCACAAATCATCAAAGGAGAAAAAGAAAATATAAGCATGTGAATGAATTTGATATTAAAAACATGTTCATGGTCTTTCAAGCATGTCTTTCTCCCACTATTTTATCAAATTCTTCACCCCCAAGAAGAATTCAAAAAATCAAATTTCCTAGTTAAAATCAAAATACCAAGGACTTACCAATGGACCCTCATGACCGAGTGCCTTCCACAAGCAATCCAAGGGTAAGCAACTTTTGTTAATTGCATCTTATGCAACTCTTGATATATTTTGCCTCACTTTCTATATAGACCCACATGACCGTACATCATCTGTACTACTAAGTGTTAAGTCTAACTCACCAATCATACTTTGATTCAAGAAGGCCTCATGATGTCCCCCATGACTAAGTGCCAATGTGTGAGGGTTCTTAAGTCAAAGGTGCATCTCATGCTAAGTGTATGCTTACAGCTTTCCTCCTAAGTTGAACCCCTGTGATTGAGTGCCATCACACAAAATTGGTAACATCATCATGGCATGCACTATTGGTGGAAAGCTTGGATTAATTAAAACTCTTTTAATTTGTATCCATTTAGACTTAATGTTTGAAAATACTTAGACCTTCTAAGTGGAGGGTTTTTGCATGCAAAGATCTCATCATTTTATCGTCTTATTTAATAGGATATAGAAAGCGAAAATAAGTAAATAGCCTAGCTTGCTCCTTGGGTGGGATAACCATGAGCCTAACCAAGTGATGTATTTAAAGTCATAGGTGCATCACTTCGGTGGATTTTAAGTGGACTAAATTAAACTAAATCATTACATGACTGTATCCCATACATTCATGGGTCTTCAAATAGCCTTTATGCCTCCACAGGACTCTTTGCTTTATCCAACATTTATATAAATGGAAATCCTCACTCCTAATGGTTATACTCTCATAAATTTTATAAGATAGAACAAAAAGCATGCAAGCCCCATTTGATACAACCCATTTCAAGAATTGAAATAAATAAAATCAATATTAGAGGCTCATGATCATCCCCATTCATTCATCATTCATTCAACCTTTAAATGAATAATAAATAAACCATGAATTAACATTCAATTCTAACAATTAAGTTCTAATCAAATTAATAAATAATTGGTCACGCACAAACAAGCATAACATTTATGCATCATATTTTTGCCATATTTGGAGATCAACTTAAGCAAGTTTTAAAAGTAATTAAATGTGTCCAACACATTTTTGAGAGTTTGCACAACATTTGTGTAACCATTATCTGCATTTCAACACCACCTCAGTTACTAAAGGGACCTAAAAAGCTCAAAGTTCACTCAAGACCAAATGGGGCACTACTAGTTGAGGCAAGCTCAAGGTTGGGCAGAAACCAAAATGGTCACAGCCTTGCCCAGAGCTGCCAATTTGCAAGCAGCACCATTATTTTGGGGTCAAGTGCGAACCTAGCCATTTTTGGCTCAACTTTTGTGCACCAAGATTTTTAGAATAACTTCTAAACATCAAAATACACAATATTGATGAAGATTTCAGATTAAAACACCTTTCAAAACTGAAATATCAAGTGCCCAAAGATGCTTGAAAAACAAGTTTAAGCAAGAATCATATTGTTCAAAAATCTCCAATTATATCCAATCTTATTAGACCCAAAAATGACCAATACAACTTAAGGCCTTTCATAACATGTCATATCAGAATATAACATTCACCAATGCCAAATCAAAAATTCAGCATCAGAAAAGTGAATCAAAACATGCCCATCACATGATTTAACAATTAAAGCATACAATAGCATGATTCAATCCATCAACCAAGGAGCCACAAGCAGGATCATCCATACACTCCAATCCATCATATGGATTGATTACATGGTAATTATTATCAGTTCTTCACAAAAACAAATTATCCAAGCCAAGCAAAATCCAAATCCATGCACGACTATGGCTCTGATACCACTTAAAGGTTTGTGTGACACTAGGATCCAAACATTTTCAAAACAATAACTTAATAAACTAGCCCACACAAAACCAAAAGGATCTATAAATGCATAGGATTGAGATTTATAAATGGAAAATACCTGGGTAAAAGCAGACAATTCGAAGAGCAAGAGTCAAACTCTTCCTTATTGTCAAATGGGCTCTTCACCGGCGCAGCGGAATCACCACAATATTTCCCTTGGATAGACTTCTCTATTTGAGCTGAAATTTTAACTGGAACTCCTAAACCCTTAAAATATTCTACAGTCCAAATTTCCAGCCGATCAGATCTCAGAGGTACTCCAAATAGAGGCAAACATTGGCTTCCAGAAATAGCTTCAATCAAGAGCAAAAATCAATCAAACTAGATTGCCACTAATGGAAATGTCCACACACCAAATCAATAGCATATTCTATATAGAAAGGCTGGAATATATGTAGAGAATGAGAGGAGAAAGACTGAGAAAATTGTGGTGAAAGGAGGAAGGAGAAGGAGAGAGTGATTGGAGACTAACAACTTAGATTCCCACTATACAATATTATTGGGAGAATATCACACAAAAATGGCTCACCTCATGCTTAATATGGCTGGCCACTCTCTATATCTATATATAGGAGTGGTCACACACCTTCTTCAAGGAGATGGTGCCAAGTGTCCCTTGCTTAAGTGGCCACTAACTTTGTAATTAGTGAATTTAATTGAAGCACAAATTTCATCTAATGAAATGTCATGCAATTAAATTCTAATTCTTATTAAATGAACTTTTCATTTAATAATTCTACCAAAAATTATCTCCCCAACTTAATTAAATTAAATACTTTAATTTAATTAATAATCATTTGACTTAACTTTTAAGTCAAAACGCTTAACGTTTTAAGCTAGTCAAAATTAACTCAACTCTTAAATTAATTTTGACCAATTGACAGTCATGTGACATCAATTAATTAAATTTTAATTAATTGATCTTAATTTAACTCTTAAATTAATTTGACCAATTTAACAATTAAATTGATCAAGCCAAAATGACTACAATTTTGCCTCCTCCAAAAATCGGTCATGAATTTTCTAACTCTTAGAAAATTCTCCTTCCTTAAATAGACCATGTCATTGGCTTTTGCGTGTGACCCATTAGGTTCTACCATTATTGGACATGAGCTTACCATTCCTTGTGACTTTTGGAATATTAAATATTCACTTTAGTTTAAATTCCTTTAAACTAAGCGACTTAATTCAATTAATCTCATTAATTGAAAAGTACCCAATCTCTAAGGTCGATGTCCAACCTTAAGCCCATGGAGCCCAACTAATTAGCTGAAATGAATGCTCTTTAAGCACCATTCTAGCATTATGTATATTATGTAAATACTATCCTTCCATCTCCTATCTTTCGAAAGAAGTCTAGGGCAAGATATTTATCGGTTCCCTAACAGCCTCGATATTCTATTATGTGACCTCACCTTCAAAAAATCCCTTTTCCAAATCGTCACACCACATTGCACAAGAATTTTGGGGAATCAATCATTATAAAACACATAGGAGCTGTAGTTGCTCTTCACAAAGACGAGGAGTCAGATTCCATCTTGGATATCACAAACTTCCATGCCAAGTAGCTCATACTCAATTTCAAACCAAAAGACCCACTACGTGGTTACGGAAGAGTCAAAGTATGAGGATTGAACATACCATACACCCTCAGGTTAGAGGACTAATAATATGCACTAATGTAAGCAAGAGAACTAGCCACTACCGGCTTGCTACTATGACTATTTAGTAGATTCCTTGATGGGTCTTCAGTTCCTTGTTCTCTAACAAGTACCCATTAACATGCACCCATATCTCATATAGCTAATAATGGAATAGAGCAATTTCCAACCCTTGGATTTATGCATCGTTAGTGTAAGTCTATCTGGATTTTAGATGCCCTATCTCATAAGACCCAGTGACTTAGAATATCTATCATCATGACTGTGTGAGACTTACTCCATGATCACCACCTAATGTGTGACCAAGTCCCTGAAGGTAAGATAGGCACTAGGATCTAAAATCAAAACTTTAAAACATAAAATAAGTGGTGCCTACAACCATCCCAGGATCTAATCATACCTTGGATTCAGATTTAGATAGAGTATTACCTTGATAAGCAAATCCAAGATGAAACAAGTGAACACTTCACCAGTTCCAGAATCTACCTGTTAGCAGCATAGTGAAAGGATTGCAATAATTGCCTTACCAAATAAATCCAAAAATTCTAAAAAAATTAATGGAGATAGCCAAACCTTTAAGAATATCTAGTAAAAAAGGCAGATCAATTGAGCATCAGGATCGTCTTGTATAAAATCTCAAAGTCGAACCTCGCGTAAAGAGCTCTCCAAAAACAAAGCAAGGCGTATATCTCACCTCTATTGAAATAGTCCACATACCAATGAGACTTCCTAGATCACAAGACTTTTAGTTGGAATAATACCAGAGATTTGGTGATGATAGAGGCTAAACTTTGGGTAGGAAGATGAAGAAAAAAGCTTAGCCTTCAACACATGAAATGCGAACTTGCATAAGGGGTTGATTTTAGAGGAAAAAATGAATAATCTAATTCTTCACACCTTTTGCACACCACTTTCTCTCTCTGGCCATGTACCACACTATATCTATATATAGATATGGATTTGTCTGATGCCAAGGTGGCATCATAAATTCCATGAAGGGGGGGGGGGCGGTCAAGATGCCAAGGTGGCAAGGGAATCCAAATTTTATTTGAATTTCATTTGCACTTTAATTACATTTGGAATCTCAATTCAAATTAATTAAGATGCCATCTCAAATATTCTTTGAGTCTTCCCTTCAAAAATTCATTCCTCCATATTAAGGAAATTAAACACTTTAATTTAATTAATTTTGCTTTGACTTAACTCTTTCAGTCAAACTAGCTTAACTCTTTAAGCTTAATTCATTAATTTAACTTTTTAAGTTATCGTGACCAATTGATGGTCATGTTGGCACCAAATAATTAACTCCTTAATTATTGGTCAAATTTAACTCTTAAATTTATTGATTAATTTAACACTCAAACCAATCAAGCCAAAATTGACCTTTAAAGTTGGCCCCAAAAATCGATCCACTAGGAGACACCATTTTCTAACACCTTAGAAAATTCTCTCCATTAATTAGAAAGCTAATTAGATTTTATGTGTGACCTAATAGGTTTTGCCATTCACTGGACATAGGCTCATAGTTCCTTGTGACTTTTGAATATCTTATATTCAATCTAGTTTAAAACTCCTTTCAAATTAGTCGACTCATTTCAATTAATCTCATTAATTGAAAAGTATCTAATCTCCATGGTTGATGTCCAACCTCAAGCCTATAGAGCCTAACTAATTGTCCAAAATGAATATTCTGGAGAACCATCATCACTCTACGCGTGCCATGCAAATACGGTCCTTCTATCTCTTATCTCTCGAATGAGGCCTAGGGTAAGATATTTATCAGCTCCTATGTCTCTATTCTCAATGTTTTATCCTTGTTGCATAATGTTACCTTTGGAAAACATTTTTTCCAAATTATCACACCATATTGTGCAAGAATTTATAGGAATCAACCATCATAGAACACATAGGAGATGTACATGCTCTTCACAATAGCGATGAGTTGGACAATCACAGGCGTATGCACACTAGGCACTATATCTAACCCTTAGATGAAGTTTTTATCCAAACACTTTTCTTTGTGGTTTCCAAAACTATAAAGTATTTCATTGTAGTGGTAATCTAGACCATTGTGTCTAGTTGGAACTCTTTCAACACACCATGCCGCCATTAAGGCAAAATATGTATCCAGAAGTGGATATTAGGTCTTCTATATGGGATTGCAAACTAATATCCAAAAACTTCATGAGTTTCATTTCTCTATTGCCATATACTAAAAAAAAGTCCTTAGCTTAAGTACTTAAGGATCATTTTTAAGGCCATCCAGTGACTCTCATCGAGGCTGGATTGGAATCTACTCATAACATTTAGCAAGTATGCCATATTCGGTCTTGTATGTTGAATCACATACATTATGCTCTCTATCACCAGGACATAAGGTATTTGGGACATTCTTCATTTCTTCTCCTCAATCCTAGGGGCCATAGACTTGGAGAGACTCTAATCACATCCTAAAAAAGAGGAATCCCTTCTAGATTCTTCTATACTAAACTTTTTTAGTATCTTGCTCAATGTACGGGTTTGGGAATGCCCCACCGTCTTCCCTGATCTATCTCTATAACATGTATTCCTAACTTGTAGGATGCTTTTCCCAAATCTTTCATAGAGAATTTATAGATAACTGTGCTTTAGTTCACTCTAACATTCCTACCTCATTCCTAATGAGAAGGATGTCATCGGCATAAAGCACAATAAATTATATATTACTCCCACTAGCCCACTTATACACACAAAGTTTAGACACTTTTTTGATAAAGCCAAACAATTTGACTATCTTATCAAAAACTTATGTTCCAACTTTGGGATGCTTGTTTGAATCTATAGATGGACCTTTGGAGCTTACAAACCCTTTGTTCACTCCATTTAGATATAAAACTTTGTGGTTGTTCCATATAAATATCTTTTTCAATGTTACCATTGAGGAAAGTGGTTTTCACATCCATTTACCATAATTTATACTTAGATAATGGTATGAGGGTGCTTCGCCATGCCATATCTCATATGGTGTTTTTGGCACCAATTTTGAAGGTATTACTCTAAGTAACTTTGCTGCCACCATTAAGACATATCCGCAAAAGGATATAGGCACATCAAAGAAACTAATTATGGAATGTACCATGTCCAACAAAGAATGGTGTCTCCTCTCGTCTACTCCATTGTGTAGGTATGTGCAAAGCGGAATCCATTGAGAGAGAATTTCATTCTCTTTTAGATAATCCCAGAATATGATACTTAAGTATTTTTCCTCTTAATCCAATCAAAGGGATTTAATACTAAGTCCCTTTTCTCTTTTCTACTTCATTTCTATACTCTTTGAACTTTTCAAAGGCCTTAGACTTGTACTTCATAAGATACATTTGTCCAAACTGACTATTACCATTGGTGAAAGTGATAAAGTAAGAATAGCCTCCTCTCCCACTAACTCTTAGTGGTCCACAAACATCCATATAGATCAAATCTAAGGGATTTGTGGAGGGCTCCATTTGTCCTACAAAAGCAACTTTGGCCATTTATCCCTTCAAACAAGATTCACAAGTAAGAAGGTTTTCAATGCCATTAGCATTTAGTGCTTTGAGGGTTTCTAACTTGTTCATCTTAATTTTTGTAGATATGACCAAGTCTTGTATGTCACATCTTGGCATTATCTTGGATATCCAGTTTCTTACTTAGTTGAGAGTGCATTAGTGATGGTTGTGAATTCAATATGTATGATCCTTTGTTAATTGTACGACAAGCAACTAAGGAACTAATTCTTTAATGCCTTTAATCTCCCATTTGATATTTAAGGATCAAATCCTTCGCCATCCAAAAATGGAAATTGAAATAATGTTCTCAATAATATATGGCAGTATATGACAAAGGTCCAATACAAGTATGGAGTTCTCTAAGTGTAACTTATTGTACGCCTTCCGCTTTGGACACAACCCTTGCCCTTTAGCCAAGGTGGTGGATCATATCTGCATCACTTAGTTCTATTTTTCTTTCTATCCTTTTGTAATAACTTACAAAGAAAAAAGCCACATGTGATATCATATATCCATGAGGAAGAATTCATCCTTAATGCACTTCAATAAAGTACATGCCCTTCTTAAGGGTTGCAAGGTATTCCTTGCAATAGTGCTTCTAATAGCTTATTTTGCCTAAGTAGACACAAATAATATCGATTATTTCTCCTATGATCTTCTTAACTCCTTCGAATGCCTTTAATAGTTGTTTTCCCACAGATGAAGAACATTTTTTCTGTTTCACCTCCCTTTCTAGCACCCCTAGGGCCCTTAGACTTGGAAGAGGAAACAAGTGTCAAAGGTTTGCCCTTATCATGGCAATCTCCTTCTAGATCAACACTTTGATCAATAAAACTCGATGAGGATGTGAGGAGTAAATCCTCATGGATATCATTGTCCATTACTGCGTCCAAGTTGAAAAGCTTCTCCAAGCCTAATCATTTTTAGACCATAGTCGATGACACGACTTCCCATTTAGCCTTGCTTGAAAGGTTTCTTTTGACAATATGAACTTTTCATACCTCATTTGCTTTTACAACTCTTTGTAAACTTTAACCATGGTATAATTCATGTGTCTTTAAAACTTTTAAAGTTTATAGATGCCATCGTGAGACTAAGGGATAGAACGATCCTAAGCCAAATTTGTCAACTTTTCATGTGTCTCTAGATCTGTATTAATCCTAAAGGAATTATAAGTACTATGATATGGGACCTATATCCACTTATAGGAATCTAGAATGATTTTGAGGTTAAGTAAATAGTAGAAGTTTGGCCCGATTGGTTTATTGGTTTCCAAAAATAAAGTTAGTGAAATTTTTAGCCATTTCTTTATTAATGATTTTGAAATCTACTATAGGCAATAAAAGAGAATAAGCATGTGATTGAATTTGATATTAAAACATGTTTATGGTCTTTTAAGCATGTTTTCCTCCCACTCTTTTATCAAATCCTTCACCACCACGAAGAATTCAGGAAATCACATTTCCTAGTGAGAATCAAGACCCCAATGACTTGCCAATGGACCCCCATGACCGAGTGCCATCCACAAGCAATCAAAGGGTAAGAAACTCTCATGTAACTCTTAATATATTTTGCTTTACATTTCCTATAGACCCACATGATTGTGCGCCATCTATACAATTAAGTGTTAAGTCAAACCCACTAATCAAACTTTATCTCAAGACAGTCTCATGACATCCCCTGTGATCGAGTGCCAATGCGTAAGGGTTCCCAAGTTAACGGTGCATCTCATGCTAAGTGTATGCTTACATCTTTCCTCCTAAGTGTGACTCTTGTAACCGAGTGTCATCACATAAAATTGGTAGCATCATCAAGCATACACTATTGGTGGAAGGCTTGGATTAATTAAAACTCTTTTAATTTGTATCTATTTGATTTAATATTTGAAAATACTTAGACATTCTAAGTGGAGGTTTTTGCTTGCAAAAATCTCATCATTTTATTTTCTTATTTAGGTTCTCTATATTTTAATCATGCATCTCATACATTATAGGATATGGAAAGTGTAAGTAAGTAAATAGCCTAGCATGCTTTTAGGGTGGGATGACCATGAGCCTAACCAAGTGATGCACTTAAAGCCATAAGTGCATTACTTCAGTAGATTTCAAATGGGTTGAATTAAACTAAACTATTACATGAGTGTATCCCATATATTCATGGGTCATCAATGTTAAGGCATAGTGCAACATTTGTGCGTCCATAACATATGGTTTAACATTATTTTTAGCTACTTAAGGAGCTAAAAAAATAGCTCAAAATATGCCCAACCCTCAATTAATGGCTACTGGCCAAGCTAAGTGCACCATTGGGTAGCCACTGCCTTAGCAGCTTGCTCAAAGCTGGCCAGCAGCCCCTGTTTTGGGGTCAAAGGCAAGTCAAGCCAATTTTTAGCTCAACTTTTGTGCACCAAAAATTATAGAACACATTCTAAACATTAAATCACACATTATAGACAAATTTCCAAATCTGAAATGCATTTCAAAATAGCAAATAAAATTGCTTAATCCTGCTTCATAAATCAAGTCTAAGTGAGAATCAAATTCTCCAAAAATCTCCAACCAAACTCCAATCCAATTGGATCCAAAAGTGACCATAACTCTTTGAGTCATAATTTAACATGATATATCATCATATAACATCAATTAATTCCAAATTAGCATTCAACATTAATCACTATGAATTAAAACATACTAACTACATGAATTAACACTTAAATCACATAATAGCATGCTTTTAATTAATCAATTAAGGAACCATATACAAATCAACCAAATTATCCAATCCATCAATTGAATCAAGAATATGGTGATCCAGATTAATCCATCACATGAATCAATCAACCAAATAAAATCCAAATTTAAGCGTGATTATAGCTCTGATACCATTTGAAGGCAAGATAGGTACTAGGATCTAAAATCAAAACTTCAAAACATAAAATAACTGGTGCCTACAAGCATCCCAAGGATATAACCATGCCTTGGATTTAGATTTAGATAAAGGATTACCTTGATAAGAAAATCCAAGATGAAATAAGTGAACACTTCACCGGTTCCAGAATCTACATATCGTACCACAGCAAAAGGATTGCAACGATTGCCCTACCAAATAGCCTCCAAAAATTATGAAAACATTACTAGAGATATCCAAGACGTTTGAGAATATCAATTCAAAAATTCAAATTGATTGGCCATTTGGACATCTTGAAGAAAATCTTAAAGTTGTACTTTGCGTAGAGAGCTCTCCAGAAATAGAGCAAGGCATACGTCTCGCCTCTATTGAAATAGTCTACACAACAATGAGACTTCCTAGATATCTAGTCTTTTAGTTGGAACAATACCAGAGATTTGGTGATGATGGAGGCCAAATTTGGGGAATGAAGATGAAGAAAGAAGCTTAGCCTTCAACACTTGAAATGCTAGCTTGCACAAGGGGTTGATTTTGGAAGGAAAAACGAAAAATCTAATACTTCACACCTTTGGCACACCACTTTCTCTCTTTAATCGTGTACCACACTATATCTATATATAGATGTGGATTTGTGTGATGCCAACATGGCATCACATATTCCATGAGAGGGGGGGCAAGATGCCAAGGTGGCAAGGGAATCCAAATTTCATTTGAATTTCATTTGCATCTTAATTATATTTGGAATCTCATTTCAAATTAATTAAGATGCCATCTATAATCTCATTTAAGTGTTCTCTCCAAAAATTCATTTCTTTAATTTAATTAATTAAACTTTGATTTAACTCTTTAAGTTAAACTAGCTTAACTTTTAAGCTTAATTCGTTAACTTAACTCTTTGTGTTAACTTGACCAGTTGATGGTCATGTTAGTACCAAATAATTAAATCCTCAATTATTAGCATAATTTAACTCTTAAATTAGTTGATTAATCTAACACTTAAATCAATTAAGCCAAAATTGACCCTCAAAGTTTACCCCAAAAATTGGTCCACTAGGAGATACCATTTTCTAAAACCTTAGAAAATTCTCTCTATTAATTAGGAAGCTAATTTGATTTTGTGTGTGACCCAATAGATTGTACCATTAATTGGACATGTGCTCAAAACTCCTTGTGACTTTTGAATATCTTATATTCATTCTAGTTTAAAACTCTTTTTAAACTAGTTGACTCAATTCAATTAATCTCATTAATGGAAGAATACCCAATTTTCATGGTCGATGTCCAATCTCAAGCCCGTGGAGCCCAACTAATTAGCCAAAATGAATATTCTAGAGAACCATTATTGCTCTACATATGCCATGCAAATACAGTCCTTTCGTCTTCTATCTCCTAAAAGAAGCATAAGGCAAAATATTTGTTGGCTCTCGAATAACCTTGATACTATATCTCTATTCTCAATATTCTATCCCTACTGCATGACGTCACCATTGGAAAACACATTTTCTAAATTGTTACACCACCTTGCACAAGGATTTCTAGGAGTTAATCATCATAGCACATATAGGAGAAATACTCACCCTTCACAATACCGAGGAGTCAAATTTTATCTTGGATCTCACAAACCTCCATGCCAAGTAGCTCATACCCAATCCCAACTCAAAAGACTAGCTAGGTGGTCAAGGATGAGTCAAAGCGTGAGGACCAGACACAAGGTTACCATGGATCTTCAAGTCAAAGGACCAATAATATAGACTAGCATAACTAGAAAAACTAGCTACTACGGCTATCTAGTGGATTGTCTAATGGGTCTTTAGTTCCTTATTCTCTAACAAGCACTCACTAATATACACCCATATCTCATATAGTTGCTCATGGAATAGAGCAATCTCCAACTATTAGATTTATGCATTGTTAGTGCAAGTCTATTCGAATCTTAGATGTCCCATCTCATAAATCCTATAACTTGGAAATTTTAAGATCATGACTATGTGAGACTTATTCCATGATCACCAAACCAAGTCCCGTACTCATAGTTGATCTAAGGGTTTCATCAAAATGCTAGTGAAGTGAAACAAAGCATAGAATGAAGATGGCCATATAAAAAATATCATTCAATCAAGATTGTACCACAAGTTAAATAGTTTACAAGGCCAATCTCATTGGCTAGCAGGGTACTGTTCCAACAGTCCCGTAGTGTTATGTGATTTAGGGGCTTCATCCAAATGCTAGTAAAGTAAGTAAAGAGCATATGATGAAGATGGCCATATAAAGAATATCATTCAATCATGATCATCTTACAATAAAATAGTTTATGAGGCTAATCTCATTGGCTTGTAGGGTATTATTCCAACGTACCATTCATTAGATATGGTCTTACAACTCCATGTGACTTTTGAATATCACATATATTTATTTTAGCTTAAAACATTTTTAACCAATCAATGTAATTCAATTATTCTCATTAATTGAAGAGTACCCAATCTCCATGGTCGACGTCTAACCTTAAGCCCATGGAGTCCAACTAATTGGCTGAAATAAATACTTTTGAAGGAACATTATAGCTTTATGCATACCATGCAAATACTGTCCTTCCGCTTCTTATCTCTCAAAGGAAAGCAAGGGCAAGATATTTATCGACTCTTTAATAACTTTAATACTATGTCTCTATTCTTAATGTTTGATTCCACTATGTGACCTCATCTTTTGAAAACTCTTTTTTCCAAATTTTCACACCACTTTGCGCAAAGATTTCTTAGAATTGATCATCATAGAATACATAGGAATGTACTCAATCTTCACAAAGACGAGGAGTTGGATTCCATTTTGGATCTCACAAACCTTTATTTCAAGTAGCTTATACCCAATCTCAACCCAAATAGCTTGCTAAGTGACCAAGAAAGAGTCAAAGCATAAGGATCAAGCATACGGTTACCATGGATCCTTAGGTCAGAGGATTAATAATATGTACTTGCATAAGTAAAAAAATAAGCCACTACTAATCTGCCACTACAACTATGTAGTGGATTCTCAGATGGGTTTTTATTGCCTTATTTTCTAACAAGCACCCACCAACATGCACTCGTATCTTATATGATTGCTAATGGAATAGAGCAACATCCAACCACCCCTAGATTTATGCAATGTTAGTGCAAGTCTATCCAAATCTTAAATTTCTTGTCTCATAAGATTTTATGACTTGAAAAGTTTAATGATCATGCAAGACTTAAATTTCCTATAGTCTATTGTAACCTAAATGATGGCTAGTGAGGTATTTGGATCTAATATCAAAACTTCAAAACAACAAAGTAACTAGTTCCTACATGCTAATCAAGGATCTAATCATGCCTATGATTCAAATTTAGATAGAGGATTACCTTGATGAGCAAATCCAAGGATTATTAAGTGAACACTTCACTGGTTCTAGAATCTACTTGCCAGTGGTGCAATGAAAAGATTGAGATGATTGCTCTATCAAATCCCCTCTAAAAGTTCTAAAAAAATATTCAGATCTATCCAAAACCTTGGAGAACTTCAAATTAAAAATTTAAATCAATGGGCTATATGGAACTTCTTGGAAAAAATTGCCAAGTCGAACCTCATGCTGATGGATCTACAGAAATGAGCAAGTCACATGCCATACCACTATTGTAATGATCCACACAGCAATGAGATCTTCCTAAATCTATAGTCTATGAGCTAGAGTAAGACCAGAGATTTTCAAATAGTGGAGGTTGAATTTTAGGTAAGAAGAAGAAGAAAGAAGCTTAGCTTTCAACACATGAATGCTAGCTTGTAAATAATTTTAGAGGGAAATAAAGAATCTAATTCTTCACTCTAATTATGTTATACACAACCTCCTCTCTTTATATCTATATATAGATGCTGAAAATCTGTGATTGCAAGTTAGCATCACATAATGCATAAGAGGGGTGGCCATATGGGGTGGCCAAGATGGCAAAATTTGAATCCAAATATCATTTGAATTTTATTTGCATTTTAATTGCATTTGGAATCTCGTTTCAAATTAATTAAGATGCCATATCAAATCTCATTTGAGTCTTCCCTCCCAAATTCATTCTTCCTAATTAATAAAATTAAACTCTTTAATATAATTAATTTTTCTTTCACTTAACTCTTTAAGTCAAACTAGCTTAACTCCTTAAGCAAAGTTTGTTAACTTAACTCTTTAAGTTAACTTGATCAATTGATGGTCATGTTGGCACCAAATAATTAACTCCTTAATTATTGGCCTAATTTAACTCTTAAATTAGTTGATTAATTTCACACTTAAATTAATCAAGTCAAAATTGACTCTCAAACTTGGCCCCAAATATTGGTCCACTAAAAGACACCATTTTCTAACACCTTAGAAAATTCTCTCCATTAATTAGGAAGCTAATTAGATTTTGTGTGTGATCCAATAGATTCTACCATTCATTGGACATGCCATCACAAGTTCTTGTGACTTTTGAATATCTTATATTTATTCTAGTTTAAATCTCCTTTTAAACTAGTTGACTCAATTCGATTAATCTTATTAATTTAAGAGTATCTAATCTCTATAGTCAATGTCCAACCTCAAGCCCATGGAGCCTAACTAATTAGCTAAAATGAATATTCAAGAGAACCATCATCACTCCATGCAAATATGGTTCTTCCATCTTTTATCTCCCGAAAGAGGCCTAAGGCAAGATATTTGTCAGCTCCATAATAGTCTCAATACTATGTCTCTATTCTCAAAGTTTTATCCCTGTTGTGTTACCTCACCTTTGAAAAAATCCTTTTCTAAATTATCCCACCACCTTACGCAAGAATTTTTGGGAATTGATCATCGTAGAACTTATAGAAGATATACTTGCCATTCACAATAGCAAGGGGTCAAATTCTTTCTTGAATATCATGAACCTCTATGTCAAGTAGGTCATACTCAATCTCAACCTAAAGGAGCCATTACGTGGTCAAGAAAAAGTTAAAGCATGAAGATCGGACACAAAGTTATCATGGATCTTCAGGTTAGAGAACTAATAATATGCACTAGCATAAGTATGAGAACTAACTACTACTGATTTGCCACTATGGCTATCTAGTAGATTCTTTGGTTGGTCCTTAGTACCTTGTTCTCTAACATGCACTTGCATCTCATATAGCTGCTAAGTCATATCTAACACTATAGTACCTTATTCTCTAACAAGCACCCACTAACATGCAGTCATATCTCATAGAATAAAGCAATCTCCAACCTTTGGATTTATGCATCATTAGAGAAAGTCTAATTGGATCTTAGATTCCCCATCTCATAAGATCTATGACATGGAAGATTTAAGATCACGATCATGTGAGACTTATCCATTGGTCACCAAATCAAGTCCCGCAGTCACAAGTGATCTATGGGCTTCATTCGAATGCTAGTAAAGTAAAATAAAGCATAAGATAAAGATGACTATATAAAGAATATCATTTAATTAAGATTGTACCATGAATGAAATAGTTTACAAGGCCAATTTCGTTGCCCTGTAGGGCATTATTCCAACAATCTCCCATTTATCATAAAGCCAATGCCCTATGGCCTTGAGACCCACCATCATTTGATGTTCTTCAAAGACTTATAACTTTTAAGGGTTAATATAGTATTTCTGCTTATTATCTTCTCAGGAAACTTTACTCACTTAGTTGTTTCCTCTATCGATTGATATCATATATCAAATGATAACATATTTAATATGTTTAGATTACTGATGAGATCTTTGCTCAAGTCTTTAATTGTTTTCTAAAGACAATCATTTGCTCATGTACGCTTAGCACTACATCCAATGCTTGGATGAAGTTTTTATTCAAACAATTTACTTTGTGGTTTCCAAAACCACAAAATATTCACCTTAGTGGTTATCTAGGCTGTGGTGTCTAGTTGGAACTCTTCCAACACACCATGCTACTATTAACATGAAATATGTATCTAAAAATAGATATTATATCATCTACATTAGATTGGAAACTAATATCCAAAAACTCCATGAGTTTCAATTCTCCAATGTTGTATACTAAAAATAAGTTTTTAGTCCTTCTGAAGGATTATTTTAACAGTCTTCCAGTGACATTCATCAGGATTAGATTGGAATGTACTCACAATGTTTAGTGAGTGTGCCACATCTAGTCTTTTATATTGAATGGCATATAATATGCTCCATGTAGTGGATGCATAGGGTATATGGGACATTCTATGTCTCTCATCTATAGTTTAAGGGGCTATAAACTTAGAGAGATGAAGGTCATGTCCCAAAAGGAGAAATCCCCTCTTGGATTCTTTCATCCTAAACCTCTTTAGTATCTTGTTTGTTATATGGGATTTGGGAAAGCCCTAACATCTTTCCTAATCTATCTCTATATATACGTATTCCCAATACGTAGGATGCATTTCCCAAGTCCTTCATAGAGAATTGTGTAGATAACCATGCTTTAGTACACTCTAACATTCCTACCTTTATTGACATAAAGCACAATAAACTATATGTTACTCCCACTAGCCTTTTTGTATAAACAAGATTCATACATAAGGTTTATACATTACCTCAATGGTGACTTTGAAAAAAAAAATTGTATGGAGGAACCACAAGATTTTACATCTAAAAGGAGTGAGCAAAAGGTTTGCAAACTTTAGAGATCTATTTATGCACTCTAATTGGCATCTTGAATTTGGAACATACATTTTTGTTTAATCCATCCTATTGAGTCATTTGCAGATACAAATTTAAAAAGTTATTCATTTATATATATTTCTATTATCTATATATTATTTATGTATGTTAAAGATGCTATCTTGCTAAGCCTTTTTCTAAAAAATTGTTCTTCATATCATATATAGAAGAAAATGTCTAGATTGCAATGTCTGTGGACAGCTAAACCAATGACTATTCATGATTCCATAATTGAATCAATTCCATACTGATTACAAATTAGAGGAATATTATGGTAAAACTTCATTTGAAATGATATGGTAGAAAGCAACATGCGACTTGAAGGACACGATCCGTTGTGGATTTTTGCCTCCACCATTTTTGATTTATCTACGAATGAGGGTGCTCTTGGCTCAACATTGTTTATTTTGTTACACTTGAACCCCTCTTTTTTTGGTGGGTTGTAAATAGTCCACGATAGAGCTCAAGTAGAAAGGATTAATTCATTTCTAGGGGGCAAGAATCTAGGGTTAATGCCAATTAATCGATTGAAACAACTTTGTGAATGTATATTCCATACAAAAATTGAAAGGATCCAATTCGATCAAGTTTCCAATTCAAAAGCAAAACTTGTTGGAATTGATCAAACGTTTTTGATTCAAAGTGTATCATGCGGGAATCAACTGTCCATTGGATTCCTTGATAGAAAGAAATCAAAAAAGGGTATGTTGCTGCCATTTTGAAAGGATTAAGAAGCATTGAAGTAATGTCTAAACCCATGATTTAAAATAAGGATAAAGGATCTAATAACAAGGAAACACTTTTTTAATTATTTCAACAGTCTCAATAACAGGATCAGATAAAAAAATCCAAATAGAATTTTAAACGAGACAAACAAAAGGGAGTAAAGACCACTCAATAAATGAAATTGACTAAAGATTTTTCCTTTGAGCTATTTGAGAGTTATCCAACTTGAGTTATGAGTACGAATGGTTTCTTTTTCATTTTCAGGAATAAAAAAAAAAAAAAAAAGACTGAAATCATAGTCTAATTGATTTTAGAGGCCCATTTGTCATTTAATTTATTTGAATTGCATACATAGACAAAATTTTGAATCAAATCATTTTTTCTCGAGCCGTACGAGGAGAAAACTTCCTATACAATTCTAGGGAGTATTGTTCACCTACATCTATCCCAATGAGCCGTCTATTGAATCGTTGCAATTGATGTTCGATCCTGAAGAGAAGGAAAAGATCTTAGAAAATTGGGCTTTTATGATCCAATGAAGAATCAAACTTATTTAAATGTTCCTCTTATTCTATATTTCCTTGAAAGGTTGTATGTATGGCTTGGAGGGAGATCTTTCATATCTTTCGAGATCCACCCTACAATATGGGGTAAAAAAGCTAAATAAGTGATTTTAGCCCTTATCAAAAGAAAACTAATTCTTAAACCCCTTTTACGCTCATGTCACGTCGAGGTACTATAGAAGAAAAAATAGCAAAATCTGATTCAATTTATTGTAATCGATTATTTAACATGTTGGTTAACCGTATTCTAAAACATGAAAAAAAATTATTGACTTCTCAAATTATCTATCGAGCCATAAAAAAAATTCAACGAAAGACAGAAACAAATCCACTATCTATTTTACGTCAAGTAATACATGGAGTAACTCCCGATATAGCAATAAAAGCAAAACGTGTAGGTGGATCAACTCATCAAGTTCCCATTGAAATAAGATCC
>JACGDI010001558.1:647888-722888 GCA_014898725.1 Jacaranda copaia | reverse complement strand
ATAAAGAAGTATCATTAATTTCTTCATACTCATTTTAAGTTTGAAGTACTATTTGTACAAATAAGAATCTCCTTCATTACATGATTTCTTCTTCATATATATAGATATAGGATCTATGGGGCAATTACTTAGAAGTACATTTTATGCTACAGCCCTTTCTACCTGATAGAAAAGGATCCCATGTTCTTGAACCAATCTTACCTAGGATCGCAAATCCCAAGTTTGTCTATGAAGAGCGGATCTAATTGTATTAGTGTCTATAATTGATTTCTTTTGTGTAATACTAATCGATAGGGCCTCGTTGGTAAGCACTACAAGATCTATTGCATTGGAACCTATGGTTATGGACCTGAATCTGTTAGTATGAAACATTTTCTTTTCCAAGTGAAATCCCCTAGTATATGAAAGAGTGAAAAAGTGCTTTTGTTGTTGTGGAATAAGAAGCCTTCGTATCTTAATGCACGTATTTAATTTATTCGGAGCTATTAGAGCGAGATCCACTTTTTGGGAAATATGAGTTGAAGCAATAATAAGAATATTTCTAGTGGAACATCTTTAAGAGAGATGGTTCACTAGTAGACCGAGGGATAAGTAATTTAACTCATTCACATCCAGATCGTGACTGTTTGGAATCAATATTATGCAAGGAGATATTGCTTTTGCTAATTCGAATTGAAGGATGATATTAAATAGATCTATTTCTGGCATCATATCCATAGTTAGCAGTTTCAGCTCCGTATCAAGGTCACGATCGATATTGTCACTAGCATCAATATCGTCACTATCATCAATATCAATATCATCAATAAGAAAACCTTTAGACTTGTTATCCATAAACTTGTTTAGAAATACCATAATGAAAGGAAAATAGGAGTTTGTCGCTAGGTATTTGACCAAATAGGATCGTCTAGTTCCTATAAAACCTATCACTAAAATCCCCCTAGAGGGGGATAAGGCTAAGTGGAGCAAAAAGGGTTTTCCATGAGATGAGAAATGTAAAGTATTAGTCCTACACGAAGTTTGTGAATAAGTGATTGTTTGATAATGAGCAAGGAATACCTGTCTTTCTGCTAAACAGGATGTATTGAACTCATAATTTAATAGATACTTTTTATGAATGTCAACTAAGTATCATAAGTAAATTGCTTCCAGTTGTTCAATCATTTGATAACCAGAGTTATTCTTTGATAAATGATCATTATGAGTTAGACTCAATAGAATTTGATCAATTCTTTTTTCTGTCATTAACGTGGAGAACTGAACTAAGAATTCTCTTTCTTCATCATCAATCAAATCACTGTTTGTAGCCTAGGATTCTATTTTATCATCAATCTAATCCCCATTCACGTTTTTACTTTTTCTTATCAATGAATAGATCTCTTTACTTATATGACTTAGATGTCTCATATTTCTCGAAAAAGTGATTCGATTGATGGGATTTAGTTTGAAATTGATGAGATTAATATTTAAATATTTCTTCTTAGAATCTATTGATTTGATCCCATAAGCGGGACCAAGCATGTTGCTGCCAGAAGCCCGTATTTCTTCTAGAGAATCTCCTAATTGTTCTAGAGCAACTAGAAAGAGATTCTTTAATCAGAAAGAATTTGGTGCAAATGTAGGATACCTATCCAGAAGTTTTCACAACTCAATCATAGATAATGGAATCATCAAAGATCTAACTTTTTTGAACTCTGTCTGTAACTCATTAGAGGCCCGAGAAATAAAGAGAAGATGTGTACGAACGAGATATCCAGTAACAAGCAGAAGGAAAAGGATTGAATAGAGAAACTCCCAAACATTTGGCTATCTCAGATGTGTCAATATCAATGGTGACTCATTATTTTGATGAATCATTTCTTCAGACAGAAGAAGATTATGTAAACACTTACTCAAAATCTCACTTATCAGATTCCATTGTGGAAGACACCTTTTTTTCTGAAGAATTCACCATGACATACCTAATCCATGCATAATATCATGAAAAATGGATACAAATTTTTGACTGCTACTTAGTATTGGCAATAGGTCTGAAAAAATATCTAAAAATATCAAATTTAGATATTTGTACCCTGTCGAAGTAAGGAACCATGGCATATATATTTGGAATAGATTCCATTTTGAGAGAGTTGAAACAGCATTATCTCGTTGAAAGGTTCTATATATCTACCCTTTCTCAATGCATTTCTTTAGACAAAGACTCCATTTTTTCCTCTTTTTGGATGGTAAATATTTCTCAGAACATAGAATGTGAATCAAACCTATGTTTGAATTGAGATACTGATGCAAGTTTTTCCTTTCTAAATCAGATGGACTCATATTTGAAAGAGGTTAACAATAAGTTCGTTCAAAATTAACTCTTTGTCCCTCTATTAGAGGTGTTCCAGAAATATTTGTGATCGAGTAAATCATTCTATGAATGAATAGATTGTATTGACTTAGAAAATGGAAAGATTTGTACAAGTTATACATTTCCTCACCACTTTATGGAAAATCGTTAGGTATGAATATGTTAGATACCTGTGACTCGATTGGTGAAATAGTATCTCTACCCCCAAAAGCATGTTTTTTTTTTACCGATGCACAAAGAAAATATTTTGTTGTGAATGAACAAGATATTAAGAAAATGTCCATACGTAAAATCATAATTATTGATACGAGCCTTTCCACAGAAAAGGGGAATCTTATGCTACAATAAAAGCAGAAATTATGTGGATTATTCAAGAATTGAAGTCGATTTACTTTATAAAAAGAAGATATCAATGAACTTCTATGAAATGGTTTCACGGGATTCAGCCAATTGTCTTGATTATGGAATAGCATTGAGAAATATGAATCCGCATTATCAAAGCATTTTCTGCAATTATTTCTAGTATGGAATGAGTTAATTATCTACTTTGGTATCTTATTGAACAAAAAGGGTGTTCCTCCATTGATCAAGAATTTCAATTTTCGAGAAGTATCATGATCATCCAATAAGAAGGATTTCCATTTTTTCAAATGAACAATTTGAAGACCTATTGATTCTAACAACTGATTGCAGAGTTGATCATTCGGACCTTTCAATTCATAGATGTAGACTCAGACCGATGAATGGGGATATCCCGAAACTTACACAGAAAAAAGAAAGTAAGTTGACAAAAAGAAAAGCAACTTGGACAAAAAAAGAAGTGATTTGGACAAAAAGAAACAAAGTGGCTTAGACAAATCTTTTTTATCGATAACCTCAAACCAATCAATCAAATATTGATTTAAATGTAATTGATTGAACACTATTTGAAAATAGCTCTTTTACTTAGAAACGAAATGTTCCAAATGTTCATGGAAATTCTTGCTCCTATTGGACCATTTGTATCTATATACATCAGGATCCCAATTCATAGATCTCTCGGTTTGAGAAATCAAGATAAAAGGATCAAACTATTTCTTCTGACTCTTTTTCAAATTCGATAAATGTTGGTTGATCATATATTTCATTAGAGTTCTATGATTCAGAGCATCCTTTCCTATTTGATCCCTTTGAATTTCATATTGGAAGTTGCGATCGGATCTATTCATTAGAAAGAATTGATTCAATATATTTCTTATGTACCCATAGGTACTCTATTGGATTTGAATCAGATTTTGAATCTATCTATATTAATTGACTGCCTCCATTATGTTGTTGCTAGCAAATACCACTATTTTTAGTTTTGGATCTTCCAAATCATTCTTGTAGGAGATCTGGACCCATTTTTTTCTGATCCTTTGAGAAAACGATTCATTCTCTTCATAAAAAATAGGAGGTAGAACCAATGAAGATTTCTTTTTCGATTCATCCCTGACCTCATTCAAGAATTATTTTTGAAACAATCCATAGGAATCAATAGAAAAGGTAAATCCCTTATGATACACCAGATTTGGCTCAGTTATTGATAGAGTGAATAGATCTGCCATTTCTTGAAATCTCTCTTTTGATTCAAAATCGTGGTGTAACGTGTATCCTCCCCTTTTCCAATCATGGAATAGATGAAATAAATCAAAAAATGGATTTTTGTTCAAATATGAAATCTTATTGGAACTATCCATATCCGGTTCATCCTTTAGAACCCTATCACACCCCGAATCTGATGAAATAGGATGAATTGAGACAGTATTTTGTAAATACATAATTATCTTGAATATATTAACCAGTTCTTTATTTTTCGATTACTTGGAAGGGATAAAAGAAATATCTTATTGTGTTTTCAATAATTTTTGATCTCTAGTGGACCTCTCAGTAGGATTCAAACCCAGATAAAGTTCTAACAATCTATTAGAGAAAAAAGAATGAACCGATCTTGTAGGATTCCCAAGAAATTCCTTCATTTCTTTCAAAAGCAGATGATTAATCATCTGCTTAACATATTTTGTGAATAGCTAGGACATTAAGGAATATCCAGAAAGGAATTTTGGGAATCGGTCTAATTCCATCTCTATTCCTTCCATTTGAAGAAAGAAAGGATCCTAAAGAATCGATCTTTTTTTTAGTAGTTGAATCTCTCTTTGACTGATAAATGTATGATATTCCGAATCCTCATTACTAATGGAATCCAAATGATCTATGGATTGATCAAAAGATCCTTTCAGTTGGCTAGAATTTGTTAATTTGAATGAAATTAGATCTTGTGAAATCATATTGAATATTTGACGGTACATTCCGTACTTTTCTAAAAAAACCGATCCTTGTTTACCAACCACACATTGTCCAACCAAATCAAATTCTCTCTTGATACGTCCCTCAAAAAATCCAATTCGTGTGGATTCTTCCCCAAACTAACGAAGAAAACTTGGTGAAATTGCCACATATGAAATTAAGCACAATTTTGCAAAGAAATAGCCCACTTGTTTCTCGAGAAGAGATGGGAAACATGCTCAATATCATTTGATTGAATAGTTGACCCAACCTTTTGTTGTTTGAAGAAACCCTCCACTTCAATTGGTATTTTTTCACGAAAAGCAGACATGAGATAAGAAATCCAGTGTTTCATTAAGATTTCAAATAACGATCCCGAATTCAAGTTGATTCTATTTTGCCTCTTCCTCAAAGAAAAACAATCAAACAATTCCCAATCTGGTCCTTGCGGATCGGATCATCCATATAATATACAAAAAGAAACTCCAGATATTTGATATCTTTCTCTTTGAATAAGATCTCAATTCTAGCGATGGTTTCATTAGATATCTTACAACTAGAATCCCTCTTTTTTTTGATCCAGTTCCTCCACCACCGCAAACCCCAGTTAGATTCAAGCATGATACACTTTTTAGTTATTGGGAGAACCCAAGTACTCTCTTTCGGATTCAGGAAACTACTCTCAGGTATCTTTTTTCCTTTTGGAAGATACAGGAAGGAAACAATCAACCTACTAATATTGGAAGACCTAACTGGTTCTTCCAATGTATCATTTTTGGGTCTAATGGAATTCATAGGTATAGGAAGAAACCCCCTTAAATAGAGACTTTTTCTTTTGACCATATTTCGATTGTTAATACGATATATAAGGACAACTACTACAAAGAGTATTACACCCTTGATTGTGAAATATCGATTGCTTGTTGAACCCTATGAATTACGTGAAAGTAGGATACTCAAAATTCAGGGGTCAAAGAGTTTTAGAAAATGTTCTTGGTGGAAAAAAATGTGAATGAAAGACCCCATTAAATTGAATTGGGTCCATGAATTTAAGAAATAGTGAGAATTCTTGATCTCTCTCAATATCTCTCCCAGTTCAAAAATCTAGGATTTGAATTGATGTCCTTTTATTGATTCCTTCTAAATAGCATTGATTTATCCTAAATATTTCATTTCAATTGGAATTTGGTTATTCACCATGTACAAGGATCCCCACTAAGCATCCATGGCTGAATGGGTAAAGCGCCCAACTCATAATTGGCGAATTCATAGGTTTAATTCCTACTAGATGCATGCCAATGGGACCCTCCAATATGTCTATTGAAATGGGCTCTATATCAATAGAATCTCATCATCCATATATAACGAACTAGTGTGGCATATTCAAAGCATAATATATGAACAGTAAGAACTAGCATTCTTATTGAGACTAGAACTCATAGGGAAGAAATTAGATTTATGGATGGAATAAAAGGAGTAGTTATGAACCTTGTAGACCATCCCCATGGGGGTGGTGAAGGGAAAGCCCCAATTGGTAAAAAAAAACCCACAACCCCTTATGGTTATCATGCACTTGGAAGAAGAAGTAGAAAAAGGAATAAATATAGTGATAATTTGATTATTTGTCGCCGTAGTAAATAGGCGAGAAAATAGAATTTCTTTCTTCATCTTTACAAAAAAAAAAAAATCCTTCTCTTTGACTTTTTAACTTTTAGTTGTAGTTATGGGCGAACGATGGGAATTGAACCCGCGCATGGTAGATTAACAATCCACTGCCTTGATTCACTTGGCTACATCCGCCCCTCTACTATTTACTTTTAAATTACTTTAGCTTTGAAATATTAAATTATTTAAATGTTATTCAATTTTTCAATTTTTTTTAATAAATTATAAGATAAAAGATTGAATTTCAATCATTTCATTTATCTTTTTTTTTTTCTGTACCGGAAAGAAGAAAAGTCTAGATAAGAATATTACTACTAAAAAAATACTACTAACTTAAAAGAAAATAAAAGAGCAATAACCCCTCTTGATAGAACAAGAAAGAGTTTATTGCTCATTATATTTCTATTTTAATTTCAAAATCTCCTCTACACTAAGACCAAGCTTATCCATTTGTTGGAGCTTCGATAGTAGCTAGGTCTAGAGGGAAGTTATGAGCATTACATTCTTGCATAACTTCCATACCAAGGTTAGCACGGTTGATGATATCAACCCATGTATTAATTACACGGCCTTGACTATCAACTACAGATTGGTTGAAATTGAAACCGTTTAGGTTGAAAGCTATAGTGCTGATACCTGAAGCAGTAAACCAGATACCCACTATAGGCCAAGCAGCTGGATGAAGTGTAACGAATGAGAGTTGTTGAAACTAGCATATTGAAAGATCAATTGGCCAAAATAACCAGGAGCGGCTAGATATTGTAAGTTTCTTCCTCTTGACCAAATCTGTAACCTTTATTAGCAAATTTGTTTTCTATAGTTTCCCTGATCAAACTAGAAGTTATCAAGGAACCATACATAGCACTGAATAGGGAGCCACCGAATACACCAGCTATACTTAACATGTGAAATATGTGCATAAAGATGTTGTGCTCAGCCTGGAATACAATCATGAAGTTGAAAGTACCAAAAATTCCTAGAGGCATACCATCAGAAAAACTTCCTTGACCGATTGGGTAGATTAAGAAAATAGCGGTAACAGTTACAACAGGAGCTAAATATGCAACAGTAATCTGAGGTCGCATACCTAAATGGAAACTAAGCTCCCACTCACGACCCATGTAACAAGCTACACCAAGTAAGAAGTGTTGAACAATTAGTTCATAAGGACTACCGTTGTATAACCATTTATCAACGGATGCTGCTTCCCAGATTGTGTAAAAGTGCAAACTGATAGCTGCAAAAGTAGGAATAATGGTACCAGAGATAATATTGTTTCTGTAAAGTAGAGATCCAAAAATAGATTCACGAATACCATCAATATCTACTGGAGTAGCAGCAATGAAGGCAATAATAAATACAGAAGTTACGGTCAATATGGTAGGGATCATCAAAACACCAAACCATCCAATGTGAAGACAGTTTTGGTGCTGGTTATCTAGTTACAGAAGCGACCCCATAGGCTTTTGCTTTCACGTCTATCTAAAATTGCAGTCATGGTAAAATCGTGGTTTATTTAATCATTAGGGACTCCCAAGCACATTAAGTTTCTATACTCTAAATGGAGAAATAGAAAATAGAAGGCTTGTTATTCAACAGTATAACATGACTTATATGTTCGTGTCAACCAATCCCAATAACTATCTAGATCTATTCAAATTTATTGTAACTAAACGAAGTGGATTACAAAAAAAAAATGGATTGCTATGCATATAATTTTGATATGACAGTGGGTTGCCCGGGATTCAAACCCAGAACTAGTCAGATGGAGTAGATAATTTCTTTGTTAGGTTAGTTAAATAAAGAAAAACCCTTCCCTAAGCCGTGCTTGCATTTTTCATTGCACATGGCTTTCCTTATGTATACATCATTTCCTTTCTTAGAAAGATTTTAAAAATTTGACTACAAAGTTGATTTAACCCTTATTCGATACTATGTCAACATTTTAGAATAGTGGAAATCCCATTTTTATTTTTTTATCTCTGGATCTATTTTTTTTTAGGAAAAATGGATATTTCCAAGATCTCAGAATTTTGATTTGTTATTGGCCAGATCATTGATAGAAATAATATCCAAATACCAAATCTGACTTCTATATACTCCCCGTAAAGTGGAAAAAGCTTTTGGGAAGGTCAAAAAAGGAACGTCTTCTTTCGACATAAGAAATTCTTCTAATAATTCCGAGCCTAATCGTTTCAAAAAGCACATACAGTACTTTTGTGTTTTTGAGCCAAAGTTCTAGCACAAGAAAGTCGAAGTATATACTTTATTCGATACAAACTCTTTTTTTTGGAAGATCTGCTATGATAATGAGAAAGATTTCTGTATATACGCCCAAATCGGTCAATAATATTAGAATATGATAAATCAGCCTGAATCGGCTTACTAATGGGATGCCCTAATATGTTACAAAATTTCTCTTTAGCCAATGATGCAATCAAAGGAATAATTGGAACAAAGGTATTGAACTTCTTAATAGCATTGTTGATTAGAAATGAATTTTCTAGAATTTGACCCCGTACTACTAAAGCGTTCATTCGCATGCCTGAAAGATAGCCTAAAAATTCAAGGGAATGATTGAATAATTGGTTTATAGAAATCCTTCTTAGATGAAACCACAGCAAAAAATGCCATTGCCAAAAAGTGACAAGGTAACATTTCCATTTATTCATGAAAAGAGCCGTCTCTTTTGAAGCCAGAAAGGATTTTCTTTGATATTTAATATAATGCATGCATGGTTCCTTGACCAACCATAGGTTTGCTTGAAAATCCTTAACCTTAATAAAGATGTTCACAAAATGTTCTATTTTTATGTAGAAAAAGATTCGTTCAAGAAGAACTCTAGAAGATGTTGACCATAAATGAGAAGATTGGTTACGTAGAAGACAAAAATGGATTCATATTCATATACATGACAATTATATAAGAATAAGAATAATCTTTGATTTCGTTTTGAAAAAGTGGAACTAGCTTTCTTTGGAGTAATAAGACTATTCCAATTACAATACTCGTTGAGAAAGAATCATAATAAATGCAAAGAAGAGGCATCTTTTACCCAATAGTGAAGAGTTTGAACTAAGATTTCCACATGAATAGGTTGAGGTATTAGTATATCTAACACAAAATTTAAATGTGAAAAATTATCCTCTAAAAGGGGAAATATTGAATGAATTGATCGTAAATTATGAAATTTTACCATCTTTTTTCCTTCTAGACAAGATATTAATCATAGAGAAAATGGAATTTCCACAATAAAAGCAAACCCCTCTGATATGATTGGAAAATACAAATTCTTGTTGTGCCCCCTAAACGGATTTTGGTTAGAAACATTAGTAGAAATAAGAAAATGATCCTGTTGATACATTCCAGTAATTAACCATTTCACAATCACTAAACTGGATTTATTGTCATAACCTGCATTTTCCGACAAAATTGATCTACTAAAACCACGATCATGAGCAAATGCATAAATATACTCCTAAAAGATAAGTGGATGTAGGAAGTCGTGTTGTTGAGATCTCTCTGGCTATAAATATCTTTGGATTTCCTCCATTTGAAATTTTATTTGAATCAAAGGTACAAGATTTTGGGGGTTATCAAATGATACATAGTGTGATACAGTCAAAACAAGGTATTCTAGTAAGAATAGATACCTCGGAGATAGGTAAACTTATCAACAGATTCTCTACCCTCTCTTTTTTCCATTAATTTCATTTAATTCATCTATATTATAGGATAACAAGATGGTTAGAAATATTTTATTTTGTAAACCTAATCGCTCTTTTGATTTTGGGAAAAACTTTCTTTAACAATATACTGCTTCTTTTACACACACATCTCTATTCTACAATAGAGAATGCCAATAGTTAGGATTCATTCAAAAAATATAGAATCCACTCATAGGGGGAAAAGTCCTTCTCGTATCAGGCACTAATCTATTTTTAATGTCTAATTAGAGTGGGAAATTTTCAAAATAAGAACAGAAGCTAGTTGTTTTTTCTTTCTGATAATTAATTGAAACCATGGGGCCCCTATCCATTTATTCATTCGAACCAACTTTATTGTGTTCCGTTCCAAGAATTTGAACAAGGTTTTGCACCGATCTGATAAGAATCAAATATCCTCAGAATTCTCCATTGATATGGCATGCTATTTTTTCCATTTATTCCCTTTCAGGATCAGTTGCGGTTTTTCAAACTTTACCAATGGTATGGACAAATTTCTCACTTCATCCAAATGTGTAAAAGATTCTAGCCGCACTTAAAAGCCGAGTACTCTACCATTAAGTTAGCGACCCGAAGAAAATATAGATTAAACAAAATTTCAACAAAGGGTGTATAGATACAATCAAAATCAATCAAATTAAATTTAAACAAAGATAAGGGAGATTATACAAGCTAATCAAACCATTGCGCTAACAAATCTAAAAAAAATAGATTTTCTAATAGATTTGAAACATAAAAAATGAATTCATTAGATGAAAATATAAGAAATTTGTAGATAAAAGAAAAAAAATATATAAAATTGTAAAAATTGATGGAGCACCCCTTATGATATCTACCTTTTTTCAATCAAAAAAACTTCTTGTATCAAAGAAAGCATCATTTGAATAAGGTAAAGTAAAAAACCTATCGGATGAAAATAGACACAGTTCACTTATCACAATGAATTATATTTGTTCGATACACTATTGTCAATATAAATGTTGAGAAAAGAATACAGTGGAGAAAAAGGGGGGGAAATAAAAGAAACAAGTAGAGAAAAATTATACAAAGTTATATACAAGTCGCTACCCCCCTTGGTATTTCTTTAATTGAATTTCATTTAATTAGACGAAAGTTCCTTAAAAACTTCCACTTTCTTTAAAAGATTATGAATAGTTCGTGTGGGTTGAGCACCTTTTTCAAGTAAATATAGAATAAGAGGAACATTTACATAAGTTTGATTCTTCAATGGATCATAAAAGCCCACTTTTCTAAGATCTTTTCCTTCTCTTTGGGATCGAACATCAATTGCAATGATTCGATAGACGGCACATTAGGATAGATGTAGGTGAACAATACCCCCTAGAACCATATAGGAAGTTTTCTCCTCATACGGTTCGAGAAAAAATGATTTGATTCAAAGTTTTGTCTATGTATGCAATTATAAAAAATTAAATGACAAATGGGCCTCTAAAATCAATTAAACTATGATTTTAGTCTTTTTTTCTTTTTTTTCTTCCTGAAAATGTTAAAAAAAAAACCATTCGTACTCATAACTCAAGTTGGATAACTCTCAAATAGCTCAAAGGAAAAATCGTTAGTCAATTTCATTTATTGAGTGGTCTTTACTCCCTTTTGTTTATCTCGTTTAAAATTCTATGTGGATTCTTTTATCTTATCTAGTTATTGAGACTATCGAGATAAATAAAATAGTGTTTCCTTGTTCTTAGATCCTTTATCCTTATTTTAAGCCATTGGGTTTAAACATTATTTCGGTGCTTCTTAATCCTTTCAAAATGGCAGCAACATACCCTTTTTTAATTTCTTTCTATCAAAGAATCCTATGGACAATTGATTCCTGCATAATACACTTTGAATCGAAAAAGTTTGATCAAATCTAACAAGTTTTGCTTTTGAATTGAAAACTTGCTCGAATTAGATCTTTTCAATTTCTATATGGAACATACATTTACGAAGTTGTTCCAATTGATTAATTGGCATTAACCCTAGATCCTTGCCCCCTAGAAATGAATTAATCCTTTCTATTTGAGCTCCATCGTGGACTATTTACAACCCACCAAAAAAAGAAGGGTTCAAGTGTAACAGAATAAACAATGTCGAGCCAAGAGCACCCTTATTCCTAGATAAATAAAAAATGATGGATGTAAAAATCCACAACAGATCGTGTCCTTCAAGTCGCATGATGCTTTCTACCACGTCGTCTCAAATGAAGTTTTACCATAATATTCCTCTAATTTGGAACTGGTATGGAATTGATTGAATTATGGAATCATGAATAGTCATTGGTTCAGCTGTCCATAGACATTGTAATCTAGACTTTTTCTTCTATATATGATATGAAGAATGATTTTTCGAAAAAAGTCTTAGCAAGACAGCATCTTTAACATACATAAATAATATATAGATAATAGAAATATATATATATATATATAAACAAATAACTTTTTGAATCTGCATCCGCAAATGACTCAATAGGATAGAATAAACGATTTCCTATTTTTTGAGTACGAAATATTCCACTTAATAGGAATCATTAAAAATATTTATTCAAAATATTTCGAACCGAAATTGAAAAAGTTTCTTTTTAGACATCATTATTTAATTTGATTGAATTTAAAGAAAATTGGACAATAAGCGTCACGTTTGATCTTCATAGGAAGATAAGTTTTTCTTTTTTAATTGACTCATCACTGATTTAATTTAAACTAGATCAAAGAAAAGAAGAAAGAAATCCATTTTTTTTCATGAGATGTATAAAAAAATGATGTAAGTTAAGATTTGAATCTTTATTCTTTTCATCTGATTGCACAAATCAAAATAAAAAAAATAGGGTGGGGTTTTCATATCTATCAGATAGACTGAACATCTATTACTGTTATAGTATAGATATTCTATAATATAGAATTTAAAAAATTTCAATTTAAATAATTTAAGGGATCACAAATCTTTTTCATAAAAACCCAAAAATTATAGTAATTCAAATAGAACGATATAGATGGCATATAAGCCAAACATTTCCTCATTTTATATGATTATATGATATATATTTGGGCTGAGTAATATTTCAATAATCGACTCTTTTCCTAAAGTGAATAAAATAAAAGGGACAGGATAAATCACCCCTGCCTCAATTGTTACATAGATTTCCAATTTTTCATTAGAACCAAAGACGAAATACCTAAATATAAATAAAATGAGATTCAAAGAAAAAACATTGACTCCATAACATATTTCTATATGATATGGAACTAGATCATTTGTTAATGAGATTCGAATAGACACAGATATTTTAATTAATATGGATTAACTCCTATTCGCTCTCCTACTTCTTTCTATAGGAATAATGGAGCATAAAAAAATGGATATGCGCTGGGATGAAAGGATTCGAACCTCCGAATAGTGGGACCAAAACCCATTGCCTTACCACTTGGCCATGCCCTATTTCAATTTATAATCTACACTAAGAAACAATAATATTGGTATTGGTTGTTTGTCAACTCCAGTCCAAATATCTATATATCTATAGAATAGATTGGTACTAGGATTTTGATACATATAGATATATAATTCAACTTAATTTATTGATCATTATATAGAATTCAATTAACATATTGTATGAAAGTATGATTTCTTCTATTCTCCTTTGAGAATTGGAGGATTTTTTATTGGGTGGGTTCAAAGAAAAAGAAGGATTTTGTGTTTACCTTACTTTCTTCCTTTTTTCTTTTATCAAAAACTCAATCAAAATGCAATTATCTCCAAGAACAAAAATTTTGTTATGCTTAATATCGTTAGTTTGATCTATATTAATTCTACCCTTTATTCGAGTAGTTTTTCTTTGGCAAATTGCCCGAAGCCTATGCTTTTTTGAATCCAATCGTAAATGTTATGCCAGTCATACTTGTGCTTTTTTTTTCTCTTAGCTTTTGTTTGGCAAGCTGCTGTAAGTTTTCGATGAGATCCTTAATAATAATTAATATCCTAGAAAATGCATGATTTCTTCGAGAAAAATTTTTAACAATTTAGAAAATCAGATAAGTTTTAGAGTATGAACCCTAGATTCGCATACTGAAATTCTTGGATAGTCACCATAAATTCGACTTACTCCCATTTCCTCATTCTTTACCTTTTTCCAATGAAAGACCCTAACCCTATTAGGGTCTCCCACAATATCTAATTTAGATATAAACAAAAAATTTTGTTAATGAGAAACAAATGAATTTGTGACAATTCATTTCTATTTCTAGAAACAAAACCTCATTTCTTGGTGTCAAAATAGGATATGTGGTAAAAAAATGGAAGATCTATTCTCTTTTTTTTTCCAAAAAATCATCTTGGAGATTGTGTAATGCTTACTCTAAAACTCTTTATTTATACTGCAGTGATATTTTTTGTTTCTCTCTTTATCTTTGGATTCCTATCGAATGATCCGGGGTGTAATCCTGGATGTGAAGAATAAAATCCAAAGGGTTTTCTTGGTTAATTTTCAAATTTTTTTAGGATTTTATCTATTCCACATGTTTAACTAAGATTTTCAAAATTAAAAAAAAAATAAATCAAGTCATCAACGGAAATGGAAAGAGAGAGATTTGAACCCTCGGTACGAATAACTCGTACAATAGATTAGCAATCCGACGCTTTAGTCCACTCAACCATCTCTCCCAATTGAAAACGATAAGTACTCCATTACACATAATGTAAGGAGTCTTTCTTTCTCTCTTCTTTCTCTATTCTATTATATAGAGAGAGATCTACAAATCAGGAATTTCTTTTATCTAAAAGAGGGGCTCAAATGCACCAACAATTGAACTAAAGAAAAAAGGCCTCTTTGTGTTGATTTTGTTCGAAAGACCCTTCTTATTCTGATGGCCTGGCCTGGTCAGTACCTAGCCGGGCCCTTTTTTTTGTTCCAATGAATTATAGATAAATAATAATTTATCTGATATCTGATTTGAAAATAAAAAGACTTTTTTTTATTATATTCAAGCAACAAGAAAAAGAATGTAAATAGTCTTTCTTCTTTTTCTTGTTATATTTTATTTTCATTTTCTGAACTAAAAAAGAAACTATCGATTCTTCCACAATGCATTTTTCTATTATTATTTTAGTATTTTTTTTGATCCGTATCATCTATCTTCTCCAGCAAAAGATAAAACTTTAGTTATTTAATTTAACTTAAATGAAACCTCTTTTCCGAATCTCATTAAATTTTTATCTCCCCACAAAAAAGTTCAACACTCTCATTTTGATGATTCTTTGATAATCCTATCTTGATCATGCTCAATTATCTTGTTCGACAAAAGGCCTATTTGTATACAATAATCGTATTGTGATGTGTATAGTTTAGTGGTAAAAGTGTGATTCGTTCTATTAACCCTTTAATAGTTAGAGGGTCTTTCGGTTTTATTCATATTTCGATCAAAAACTTTATTTCTTAAAAGGATTTAATCCTTTACCTCTCAATGATAAATTCGAGAAAAAAATACGCATTCTTGTGATTTGTGTCCATGAGTCACTTATAAATCGAAAAGTTGGATTATGAAATTGCGAAACATAATTTTTGAATTGGACCAAGACTTCCAATTGAATAAGTATGAGTAAAGGATCCATGGCCAAAGATAGAAAGTCAATTTCTAATCGTAACTAAATCTTCCATTTTTTTTATTGCTAAAGAAAGAAATTGAAGCAAAATAGCTATTCAACGATGACTTTGGTTTACTAGAGACATCAGCATACTGTTTTAGCTTGGTGGAAACAAAATCCTTTTCCTTAGGATCCTCTCAAATAGAAATAGAGAATGAAGTAACTAGAAAGATTGTTAGAATCACCTTCTTCTAGAAGAATCATCTAGAAAGCGATTCATTTTGTTTATATTCAGACAAAAAGCTGACATAGGTGTTATAGTTATAATTTTGTTCATTTGTTCACATTTTAGATCTAGGAATTTAATCATCTTCCATAAAGGAGCCGAATGAAACCAAAGTTTCATGTTCGGTTTTGAATTAGAGACATTCAAAGCGCTGAATCGACGTTGACTATAACGCCTAGCCTTCCAAGCTAATGATGCGGGTTTGATTCCCGCTACCCGCTTATTTCCTTTTTTCTAAATATTCTATTAGAATTCTATTCTAGAGTACAGATAATATATTATGATTTATGATTATGATTAGTGAATTATTGAATATACAATTCATAAAATTATCTCACATACAATCCGATTTTTTTGTTTTCAATTCAAAAAAGAGGTAGAAAAATCAAAATACAAAAAAAATCGGAATGAACAGTGTCCATTATCTAATGGATAGCACAGAGGTCTTCTAAACCTTTGGTATAGGTTCAAATCCTATTAGACGCAATTTATTTCCATCTATTTTTTCTTTTGATAGCAAGAAAGACTTTTTGCATAATTTGAATCCGAGACACTTGATTCTTTTTTTAAGCTAAAAGTGAGCAATTTATTTATGCTTGTTCCTGAAGTAGAAATCGGTCTATTTGTTCCTAAATAGCTTTTTTCAAAAGGGCTTCTGCTTCCTCAATAAATGTCTTAGTAGAAGATATGATTTCTTGGAACTAAGGTTTATTAGTTTTTAAGTAAGTACGTAATTCAACAAGAAATTTCCTTACCTGTACAATTTCCAATGAATCAAGAGAACCATTTGTTCGAGTATAAATAGCTATTATTTGTTCTTCTACCATAAGAGGAGCTGATTGGGATTGTTTAAGCAATTCACGTAATCGTTGACCTCTTGCCAATTGATTCCGAGTAGCTTTATCAAGATCTAAAGTAAAATGTGCAAAGGCTTCTAATTCTACAAATTGCGCCAGTTCCAATTTTAATTTACTAGCTGCTTGTTTCATGGCTTTAATTTGAGCTGTAGACCCTACTTTGGAAACTGAGATACTCACATTAATAGCAGGTCTGATTCCAGCATTGAATAGATCGACAAATAAAAATATTTGTCCATCAGTAATGGAAATTACTGAAGTAGGAATATAAGCTGAAACATCTCCTGATTGAGTTTCAACTATTGGTAAGGCGGTCATACTTCCTTCACCCAAACTAGAACTTGATTTAGCGGCTCTTTCCAAAAAATGTGAATGCAAATAAAAAACATCCCTTGGATAAGCTTCGTGACTTGGGGGTCTTCATAATAGAAGAGATATTTGGCGATAAGCTTGGGCTTGTTTGGAGAGTTCATCATAAATGATTAAAGTGTGTTGTTTACGGTACATAAAATATTTAGCCAAAGCAGCTCCTGTATAAGGAGCCAGGTATTGTAATGTAGTAGAGGAATCTGCCATCTTGACTACCATAATAGTGTATTCCATCGCCCCCCTTTCTTGTAAAGTAGTTTCTACCTGAGCCACAAAAGATGCTTTTTGCTCGATAGCTATAGAAACACATATTACATTTTGACCTTGTTGATTGAGAATTATATATGTGGCTACTGCTGTTTACCGATCTATTTGTCTTCAATAATTAATTCTTATTGACCATGACCTATAAGGATCATTAAATCAATAGCAATAAGCCCGATTTGAAGAGGCTCGTATATGGAACGTCGGGAAATAATAGTTGGAATAGGAGATTCAATTAATCAAGATTCAGAAACTGAAATATCACCTCTACCATCAATAAGTTTAGCCAGGGCATTTATAACATGGCCCAAATAAGCCTTACTTATGGGTATCTGAGTAATTCTTCTTGTTGCTTTTACAGAACTTCCTTCCCGTATCATCAAACCATCACTTATTAATACAACACCAACATTATTTGATTCCAAATTCAGAGCAATATCTATTGTACCTTCTTGAAATTCGACTAATTTACCTGCCATTACTTCATCAAGACCATGAATACGAGCAATACCATTGCCCACTTGAAGTACGGTACCGATATTTACAATCTTGACTTCTCTATTATATTGTTCAATACGTTCACGGATAATATTACTAATTTCATCTGCTTGAATGGTTACCATTCGTTTTTCTTAATTATTTTTTGAAAAGAAAAAAAAATAATGCCTAATGCCTATAGTAAAAAGACTAATCAGTTATTTCTTTCATCGCTCCCAATATGCCAATATTGGCATTAATGGTACGTAAATGTAACTCGTTGTTCAAACAATGATTTAGAGTTACTAGAGCTCCTTGTAAGGCTTGTTGGAAAACCTATTGTTAGACTTGATTAATCTCCCTTTGCTGTTCAAACTGAATCATTTCATTTTTGTAATTTTCTAATTGTTCCAAAGTCTTATAAGTTTAATTAATCAAATTCAATTTTTCTCACTCAATCTCAGAGTATCCATTCACCCAAAACTGATCTGCTTCCATTTCCACTTTTCGTAAGTGAGCTCGGGTTTTTTCCAACTGTTCAATGGCCCCCCACGCAATTCTTTTGAATTTTGAATAGTATTTAAGATCCTCTATTTTTGATTATCTAATAAATCACTTAATGAAAGTAGATTATCTTTTCATTCATTTTAAAACTTCCATAATCCCTCCCTGAACCAAACAAGAATATCTTTCGATTCATTTAGCTCTCACGCTCAATTACTTAGGGTAAATTCTCACAGCTTTTTTTATGAATGTAATGAGCCTATCCTCTTTTCTTTATTCATAGTACAAAAAAATGAAAAAAAAAAAAATCTAATGCAAAACTAAAATACTTGGAGGACTCTTCTGACAAAATAAAAAATATGTAATTGTCAGCAAAGTTGTTTCTCTTTTTTTCTTCAGTTCAAATCCAAAAAATTCTTCTTACTTATACATAAGGCATAGGTCGTCGATTCAGCATTGGATAAAAGAAGGAAAATGCCCTTTTTTCAAATTAGTGGTTCAAATCATTTTATCGAGATGAGTGTTCCATATCGATAAAATATTCATTTAAAACCATCTCTATATTGACATAGTGGTAGAAAGAGTACCATGCGGCATCTAAACTTTAAACGGTTTGCTTTAACCATCTTAATAGCCCCACATTATTAGTTGCTAGAGAATCAAAGTGAATTTGCGAATTAATCATGAAATGTTGAGGTTCTTCCATATAATTTCTTAAGAAGTAATTTAAGAGATCATGCATCTTTCTTTCGTAGTTCTAACAAAAAAGGGTACAGCTAATTGGATCCATCCTATTCTTGAAATAAACAACTCACACACACTCCCTTTCCAAAAAAGATCAATACACCAATCACTACACTTAGATTTATTGGATTTGTTGCTAAAATATCAGTATTAAATCCAAAACTCCCAGCAGATGGCCAGTGGCCCAAAGAAACAAAAGAATCGGTTATATTTTTCATATAATCTCCTCTTATAGATAGACTAAAAAATCGACCAGAGTTCTTTTTCTATCATTTTACCCCTCTTTATTCTTTTCTTTTTTTTTTGAAATCGAGTCAAAAAATATTCGAGTTGTAAAATATGAACAACCCCTTGATTATTGTATTGCAACACCTTATAAAAAGAGTTTCCCTTAGACTACGAATGGGAATGATGAAAGTGAGTCAGTATGCTAATTCCTCATCTGCAAATTAGCCTTTCCCGTAGGTTATTTTCTCAACAAATAAAGAATTTTAGGAGCAAAATCTTGATCTAATTTGATAAAGCAAACAACAAGTCCAAGGCAATAAAATAGAAAAAATATGTATTTTTCCTATTTCTAAGATTAAACAATTAAACAAAAGGATTCACAAATAAAAGTGCTAATGCTACAACCAATCCATAAATCATTAAAGCTTCCATAAAAGCTAGACTAAGCAATAGAGTACCTCGTATTTTTTTGTCTGCCTCGGGCTGTCTCGTGATACCCTCTACAGCTTAACACGCAATAGGTCATGAGATGGGATAATTGGATGATGATTCGAAACCTATAAGGAAAATATGTTGGACATAGATTCGAGATGTTGGCTTGATGTCATGAGATTCAAAATGGACTCCATGTACTCAAACAAAATATAGACTTCAATAGATCCACCAAAAGGAATAGTTCATGTTAGTTACAAGTGGATCTATAAGTAAAAGCTTGGGGTAAATGGAAAAGTAGTTACTTTCAAGGTATAACTAATGGCAAAAGGTTACACTCAAAGACCCTGTATCAATTTTGAGAAAATCTTTTCATCAGTAGCTATACCTAAGTCCATTTAGATCTTATTTGCCATAGCTATGTATTTTGACTATGAGATATGACAAATGGATGTGAAAACCACTTTCCTCAATGGTGACATTAAAGAAAAAATTTATATAGTGCAACCACAAAGTTTTACATCCAAAAGGAGTGAGCAAAAGGTTTGTAGGCTCTAAAGGTCTATTTATCGACTCAAATAAGCATCCTAAAGTTGGAACATAAGTTTTGACAAAGCAATCAAATCTTTTGGCTTTATCAAAAAAATGTATAAATCATGTGTGTACAAGAAGGCTAGTAGAAGTTTAGTAGTTTATTGTGCTTTATGTTAATGACATCCTTCTCATTAGAAATGAGGAAGGAATGCTAGAGTGCATTAAAGTATAGTTATCTACACAGTTCTCCATGAAGAATTTGGGAGAGGTATCCTACGTATTGGGAATACGTATATATAAAGATAGATGGAGGAGGATATTAGGGCTCTCCTAATCCCTATACATTGATAAGATACTAAAGAGGTTTAGTATGGAAGAATCTAAGAGAGAATTTCTTCCCATATGACATGACATTCGTCTCTCCAAGTCTATGGCCTCTAAGACTGAGAAAGAGAAACAAAGGACATCCCAAATACCTTGTGCCTCAACAATAGGGAGCATTATGTATGTAGTTTAGTGTATGAGACCAAATGGGCACACTCACTAAGTGTTATGAGTAGGTTTCAATCCAACCCTAGTAAAAGTCACTATATTATCATAAAAACAATCCTAAAGTACTTGAGAAGAACTAAGGACTTGTTTTTAGTATACTACATTGAAGAATTGAAACTTGAAGAGTTTTTGGATTTTAGTTTTTAGTTCGATATAGATGACCTCAAATCTAATTCTTGATTTATATTTTACCTCAATGGCAGTGTGGTGAGTTGGAAAAGTTCCAAGCAAGACACCACAACTAACGTAACCACAAAGGCAGAACATATTACAGCTTTGGAAGCTACAAAGAAAGGTGTTTGGATGAAAAAACTTCATTCAAGAGTTAAATGTTTTTTCGGGGCTTTAGCAGGTCTATTGATAGAGATTATTCATTTGTTCCTGGATGCGTTGACATTCCCCCTTTTTTAATTCTAGTTATTGACATTGGAATGAATGAAGAAGATTAGAGACATAATCAAAAATCTGTGACTAATCCCTCCCTCTCTCTTTTTTCTCTTTTTTCCCTTTTTTCTCTAATTTTTAGAATAAGGGACAAAAGAGAAAGAATAAAAGTGGATTCAATTTCTGTGAGACTCGGGTTCAAATTTGAATTAAATGAATATTAATAATCGAGGCATGGGGGTAGAGTAGGAAAATGCAAGTCTAGGGTAAGATAAGATCATTAACTTAACTGAAATACCGTCTTTCAGGTTGAAATAGAATTTCGAAATCATTGTCTTACTTATTATTTACTATTGCTTTGCTTTGATTTATTATTTATTTATTGATTTTGATCTTTTAAAGTTGGATTTCAAGTTAGTAACTTCTATTTTTCCTTCCTTTCTTCATTTCGAATCAAAATAGAAGAGTTGAGTAAATCAAAAATCCAAGGAGGTTCATGGCTAAGAGGAAAGATGCACGAGTAACGGTGATTTTGGAATGTACTAGTTGTATTCGAAATGATGTTAAGGAGGTATCAACAGGCATTTCCAGATATATTACTGAAAAGAACTGCCACAATACGCCTAATTGATTAAAATTGAGAAAATTCTATCTCTATTGTTACAAGCATATGATTCATGGGGAAATAAAGAATAAATCGAACCAAGTATGTCTTATCCTTGAAAGGGGAAAAATGAAATTATATAGAACATATTGAAATATAAATAGTATATATTTAAATAAAAAATAATCATATTTGGGGTTAAAATGACAATTAAGAAATAGGATTTTCGGGATAAGAAATAAACTAAACAAACAAACCATGGATAAATCCAAGCGACCTTTTCTTAAATCCAAGCGATCTTTTTGTAGGCATTTGCCCCTGATTCAATCGGGGGATCAAATTGATTATAGAAACATGAGTTTACTTAGTCGATTTATTAGTGAACAAGGAAAAATATTATCTAGACGAGTGAATAGATTAACCTTGAAACAACAACGATTAATTACTATTGTTACAAAACAAGCTCATATTTTATCTTTGTTGCCTTTTCTCAATAATGAGAAACAATTTGAAAGAACTAAGTTGACCACTAGAACTATTGGTCTTAGAACCAGAAATAAATAGGCTTATTCTTTGTTCACTTGAATCAGAATTCCAATCCAACCTCAAATGCGGATTGGTATTTTGTTCTACGAATTCGAGAATCCAAATTTTATTATCATGTCATAAGAAAAAAAATGAATCAGAAAAAAAAAGATTTTTTTATTGAACGTGTTCATTCATTTTGACTACTTTTGCATATTTTTGCATAGTAATTTCGACTCCACCTTCCTAGAGTTCATTCTCTGGGGAACTCTATTTAAATTATTCCGGTGTATTCTTTCCAATCTACTTCTTTTCTAATTTCGTTGAAAATCATATAAAGACAATTCCTATTTAACATAGCTATTTGGGCCAATATTTTACGATTAAGAAGCAACTGTCTCTTGTATAGATTGTGTATTAATTTACTATAACTATAGGGTATTTCCCTTTCTCAAATTATTGCGTTTATCCAAGTGATCCACAAATGACAAAAATTTATCTTTTGCTTATCCCTATCCCGATGAGCCGAAACCAAAGCTCTTATTTTTTGTTGAGTAATAGTTCGAGTAAGTCTTGAATGAGCCCCTCGAAAACGTGATGCAAATAAATGAATTTTTGTTCTACATCTTCAAGCTATATATCTGCATTTAATTCTGGTCATTGAGTAAATAAAACTTTGATGAATAACTAATTGATTTCTTTTCTTTCAGTTATTCTTTTCCCCGTCCTGGTCTATTAATAACCAAACAAAATTTTCCAATGTATAAAAAACAAATTCCAATGGCTTTCGATACTATAACCTTCCCTACCATGATTTTTTCTTTTTTTAGGTATTTTACTACAACATACGAAAGAAATAAGAAATTTTCTTTTGCTAGGTGTCAAAAATATAGTTAATAAAAAAAATAAATATAAATTAAATGGATAAAGAAATAGTGGGTTCCATCGTTTCTATGGTTACTTCTTAAACGGTGAGGTCTTCTCTATACACCGAAGCCTGTACTTCATTTAATCAATGTCATTGGTAACTTGTATAGTTCACACCACACTCTTTGGCTCTACCCATGAATTATCCAGTAACGTATCTTTCACAATGAGACCTATCTATATAGTAACGGTATTTAATTATGAAAATTAGCTGGGTAGCTGACCTTCGTAGTTCGTTCTTGACCAAGTGAGAACTTCATTTTTATGTTTTTTTTTTTGAATTTCAATAAGATTTCCTCTACTTAATGGATAACCTTTTGCTACCAATGGAGAATTGTTTCTCATCTTAAATTCAAGTGATTGGATTTGCACCAATGGAAACTATAAACTTTCTATACAATAGAGGGATTGATTTGCTTATTTTTAGATAGTGAATGGGGTTCCTTCTTCCATTCTCTCCTATTCACTAGTACTAATCATTTATACTGAAAAGTGGTTTTCTTGCTTTTTTTGTGACAACTCATGATCTAAGTGAGTTGCACGCACACACACCTTAGTACATATTCCTCGACACTGAGGACATCCCCAAAGAGCGAGGGATTTCGTGACATTTTGAATTGGTTGTCTTATATTTCTAATACGTTGTTTAATAGTTGGCATACTGAATCATATACATAATGGGTTGGTTTAGATTGATCCTAACCAGATGATTATGAATTTTTTCTATTTAATAGAACAGTAAACTCAAAGATAAAATCTCAAATCACGAATTTGCACAAAATCCATTTTTTTTTTCATTGAACTGCTACAAGATCAACAATTCCATAAGCTTGGGCTTCTGTTGCTGACATAAAAATGCCTCTTTCCATGTCTTCAGATACAACCCATAATGGTTTGCCCATCCTTTGGACATAAACCCTTGTGAGGGTTTCACGTAGTTTCAGCAGTTCTTTCGCTTCCAGGATAAATTCTCCCATTTGCATCTCATAAAAAGAACTAGTAGTTTGATGGATCATTACCCTGATGATAGAAGATTTCTCTATCTGGTGTGATGAAACGAACAAAAAAGAAAGATAAAGAATAATACAAAAAATAGATAGAATTGAACAACCGTACAGGCATCATTTTTTATGCATTGCATATGGCTCTACAATCAAATTAACCCTTACTTTCTATTCAAGAAAGATAAAAATAGAATCTATTGGCCCCAGATGGGTAAATGATCAAATTGCCACCCTTCCTTTAAGACTTTCGAAGGAGTTAAAAAATACTGTGATGGCTCCATTGCTTTCTATTTTAAAATGGATTCTTTTTTTTTGTCCTTGATTCAGCAATCCCAAAGTTTTTTTTTGATCCAACCAAAAAAGGAAAAATCTTGCTTATTTTTTCACACTCTTTTGTTTTTATAACATAAATATTATTAAAAGCCCTTTGGTGTGAAAACAAAAAAGTTTGTGATGCTGAATTGGGCTCCTGATAGATAAGAGAAAATCGAAAATACCTTTTATCTCATACTACTCTCTCGATACATAATCGAATCTTTTGAAAAAAAATAATACAAAAATTTTGCATATCGAATTCGAAGTGCCATGATATTATTACTTAATATTCATATGGCGAAGGCATACTTTTCCTTTTTCTCTCAAATAAAAAAAAAACCTCATTGGTGCCAAGCGTGAGGGAATACTAGATGTTTGGAAATTGCTCCTCCAACCAGGAGAAAAGATCCCATTGACGTGGCCAATCCTATGCATATTATATGGACCTCTGGTCACACAAATTGCATAGTATCATAAAGAGCTACTCCATGTACTACCCATCTGCCAAGAGAGTTTATAAAAAAATAAAAATCTTTGGTATCATCTTCTAGATTGAAATATATCATAAGACCAATAAGTTGATTCGAGATCTCACTATCAACTTCTTGGTCTAAAAAAAGTACTCTTTCTTGATAAAGTCGATTGAGTAGGGTAAAATTGTATCCCTTAGGAACCGTACATGCACCTTTTGATGTATACAGTTCAAAAAAATTGCAAAAAAAAAAGAATCAATGTATAGATTCCAGTCCTCTTTCTTTTTTCCTATTCTTTTTCATAGCAGGTTTTTTCTAACTTCTAACGAAAGGGCTTTTTCATCGATTTTTCAATAATGATGAACTTTGACTTCTTTTCTTTCTTCCTTATAATAGAAAAAGAAAAAAGTCAATAAACTTATCAAATTAACTTCTCATTGATGTATTGTTTCATAGAGATTCAATCTAAATCACGATGGTATTTTCTTGTTCCTGAATAGGTCTCTTTTATCTTTTTAGGTTTATGCTCTACTCTGAGTAAAGATTTGCCCGATTTGGATTTGCACATATAGGACAAATCTTTCCATCACCATTTCGTTTTGTTATGACTTTACAAATAACAACCAAGAATCATTTATGATACACGTAGTAATCATAGATATATTACCAATTGGTCTTTTTCTAAACAAAGCCTGGATACTTCATTTTTTAAGTCCAACCAAAGCTAACCATAAATTATTCTAATTTATATGATAATAGTATTATGAATTCCCCTAAACAATACATCTAATTGCACTTCACGCTCCAATTTTTTGATGATTCAATTTCTCTTTCTTGGGCGAAACAGAGGATATCTCAATTGGGGGAGAGAACGGGAAAATCCCATATGACCCAATATATCTGACAAGTCACACTATACATCAATCCAAGTTGCATCGTCCTCTCCAGGAATTCAAAAAGGTACTTTTGGAACACCAATAGGCATGAATTGAAAGAAAAAAGAACTAAATACTATATTTCACTTTGATGTGGAAACATAACAATATGGTTTTTTATTGTCTTTATAATATTAGCTTTATCATATTTATTTTATCACTAGATTAGAAAAATTTAGAAAGAATGACAAAATAAATAAAGGAAAATTTTTACGAATAGGTCCTTCTAATGATAAATTAGGATAGACGCATTTACTTATAGAAAATGGTATCAATCCCCCATTGCGTATTGGTACTTATTGAGAATAGAATACATCTGCTTCTCTTTGCTCCTATGAACAGAATTCTTCCATTATTACAAATAGAATAAAATAAATATTAACTTAACCTTTGTTAGGAAATAATCCACTAAACAAGGGAGGTTTATAGGATAGTCATAGTATAGTTGTTTCTAATACAATAAAGTTACGTAGTGTCTATTTTTCTTTGATAAAGGGATATTTTCCATAGGTTTGCCTTGGTATCATGTTCATACCATTGTATTGAATGATCCTGGCTAATTGCTTTCTGTTCATATAATGCATACAGCTCTAGTTGCTGGTTGGGCGGGCTCGATGGCTTTGTATGAATTAGCAGTTTTTGATCCTTTTGACCCTATTCTTGATCCAATGTGGAGATAGGGTATGTTCGTTATACCCTTCATAACTTGTTTAGGAATAACCAATTCATGGAGAGGTTGGAGTATCACAGGAGAGACTATAACGAATTCGGGAATTTGGAGTTACGAAGGTATAGTTGGGGCACATATTGTGTTTTCTGGTTTATGCTTTTTAGTAGCTATATGGCATTAGGTCTATTGAGATCTAGAAATATTTTTTGATGAACGTATAGGAAAACCTTCTTTGGATTTGCCCAAGATCTTTGGAATTCATTTATTTCTCTCCGAGGTGGCTTGTTTTGGTTTTGGTGCATTTCATGTAACAAGCTTGTACGATCCTAGAATATAGGTGTTCGATCCTTATGGACTAATGGGAAAAGGACAACTTGTAAATCCATCATGGGGCGTGGAAGATTTTGATCCTTTTTTTCTGAGAGGAATAACTTCTCATCATATTACAGTAGGTACATTGGGCATATTAGCGGGTCTATTCCATCTTAGTGTCCGATTGCCACAATGTCTATACAAAAGATTGCGTATGGTAAATATTAAAATTGTACTCTCCAATAGTATTGTGGCTGTCGTTTTTACAGCTTTTGTTGTTGCTGGAACTATGTGGTATGGTTCAGCAACTACCCTATCAAATTATTTGGTCCCATTTGTTATCAATGGGATCAGGGTTACTTCCAACAAGAGATATATTGAAAAGTTAGCACTGGGCTAGTAGAAAATCAAAGTTTATCAGAAGCCTGGTCTAGAATTCTTGAAAAATTAGCTTTTTATGATTATATCAGCAATAATCAGTAAAAAAAGAGGATTATTCAGGGCAGGGCAGGCTCAATGGATAACAGAGATGGAATAGCAGTTGGATGTTTAGGACTCCTTATCTTTAGAGATAAAGAAGGGCGTGAGCTTTTTGTATGTCGTATGCCTACTTTTCCTGAAACATTTCCAGTTATTTTGGTAGACAGCGATGGAATTATTAGAGCTAATGTTCCTTTTAGAAGGATAGAATCTTAGTATAGTGTTGAACAAGTAGGTATAATCGTTGAGTTCTATGGCGGCGAACTCAATGGAGTCAGTTATAGTGATCCTGCTACTCTGAAAAAGTATGCTAGACATGCTCAATTGGGTGAAATTTTTGAATTAGATCGTGTGACTTTGAAATTCGATGGTGTTTTTCGTAGCAGTCCAAGGGGCTGGTTTACTTTTGGGCATGCTTTGTTTGCTTTGTTCTTCTTCTTCAAACATATTTAGTATGGTGCTAGAACCTTGTTTAGAGATATTTTTGCTAGTATTAACCCAGATTTAGATGCTCAAGTAGAGTTTGGAGCGTTCCAAAAACTTGGGGATCCAACTATAAGAAGACAGACAGTCTAATAATACAAGACCGCTTTGGTATCTTTTGCCTCTATTTTCTTTTTGGAGGGAATTTTACATAAAGTACCAGAGTAAATTTGAATTACCATTTTTTTAACTTTTGCTCTTTTGAGATGATTCCCAAAAATCAAATAAAAAAATAAAAAACAAATAGGTAGGGAAGCTATAATTGTAAACTATGATCGAATCTATGGAAGCATTAGTTTATACATTCCTTTTAGTCTCGACTCTAGGGATAATGTTTTTTGCTATATTTTTTTGAGAACCACCTAAAGTTCCAACTAAAAAGGTGAAATGATTTTTCATTATCTCAAGTGAAATAATGAGCCTCCCAATGTTGGTGACTAGGGTTGCTGTTTCCATTATGATTATAAGGCGTACCTGGTAAAACTTACAAGTAAACTAGATATAAAGATGGCGACTAGGGTTGCTGTTTCCATTATGATTATATAATTTCAAGACCCTAATGGATCTATCATAAGATCATTTATTTACAACGGAATGGTATACAAAGTCAACAGATCTCAATAAATACAATAGGATTTATGGCTACACAAACTGTTGAGAACATTTCTAGATCGAGCCCAAGACGAACTACCTTAGGGACTTTATTAAAACTATTGAATTTGGAATATGGTAAAGTAGCTCTCAGGTGGGGAACGACTCCTTTGATGGGTGTCGCAATGGCTCTATTTGCGGTATTTCTATCTATTATTTTGAAGATTTATAATTCTTCCGCTTTATTGGACGGAATTTCAATGAATAAAATCTATAAGAACCACAAAGTCCTAGCTTCTGAATCAAAAATCAATCAGTTAGAACTCATATTTCTAGCCCATTCTATTTTGGTAGTTCGATCATAGAATTTATTTCTTTCTATATTTTCGAAATATAAGTGTGTGACTTGTTATAATTGATTCTATTGATAGCACATAGAATAGGTTTGACACCTTGATAGAGATGGTTCTACTTCATTTGATATTTATTTGAGTATCTAGAACACGAACTATATTAATATTTGAGCTATGATTCATACTTAATATTCGACCACGTGTCCGAAATCCAAAACAAATTTCAAACAATTTGAAAAAAAAAAGAAAAATCTTTCTTTTTTTTAGTCATTTTATCTAATTCATGGAATACGCGAAGATCCAATGGTTCTTACTTAGGGAATCCTTGGCTTAGCTTATGATTTTTTTATTGAATCATCGTGGTTCTAGTATGAATATGAGGTTTTAATCGATTCATAGGGTCTTAACAAGACAATTCCTATCAATTCAATAATAAAGAAAGGAAAAAAGTCACATTAGAGACAAAAAAGATTAAAGAAAAAGAAATAGGTAAAGAGAGGATTCAAGAAGCCCGTAAGCATCAACATAAAAATGATTGAGCCAACGTGATATTTTGGTATTATCACCACAAATAAGAGCTTTCGGATTTTTTCTTCTTCTTTCATACATTTAGTGAAGATTGAATCGGAGATTAAGAAGTTTCAAACTTTCTATTACATATCCAACCATTATTTTATTTAGGTGTTTTTGCTTGAGCTGTACGAGATGAAAGTCTCATATACGGTTCTAAGAGGGGGATTTTCACCTATCTCAATAAAGTTTATGATTAGTTCGAAGAATGTCTCGAGATTTAAGTGATTGTGGATGATATAACTAGTAAATATGTTCCTTCTCATGTCAATATATTTTATTGTTTAGGGGGAATTACGCTTACTTGTTTTTTAGTACAAGTAGCTACAGGCTTTGCTATGACTTTTTACTATTGTCCGACCGTTATTGAAGCTTTTGCCTCTGTTTAATACATAATGACGGAAGCTAACTTTGGTTGGTTAATCCAATCAACTCATCAATGGTTGGCAAGTATGATGGTCCTAATGATGATTCTACATGTTTTTCATGTGTATCTCACCGGTGCATTTAAAAAATCTCACAAATTGACTAGGGTTACAGGTGTGGTTTTGGCAGTATTGACTGCATCTTTTGGCGTGATTGGCTATTCCTTACCTTGGGACCAAATTGGTTATTGGGCAGTGAAAATTGTAACAGGTGTACCTGAGGCTATTCTTGTAATAGGATCACCTTTGGTAGAATTATTGCGCAAAAGTGCTAGTATAGGACAATCCACCTTGACTCGTTTTTATAGTTTACACACTTTTGTGTTGTCACTTCTTACTGCTATATTTATGTTAATGCACTTTCCAATGATACGTAAACATGGTATTTCTGGTCCTTTATCGAGAAGATATATAATAGATATTTGTAATCAATCATTTATCACTTAGAGGAGTAATAATAGAATTTTATTGCTACAAGTATAGATTATTGAAAATAATAAGACATGGATTTGGATATTTCCCTTCAACTAATCGTGTCAAATAAATAATATTATGGAGTTGAAGGGAATTCTCCGAAGAGAAAATGGATTATGGGAGTGTGTGACTTGAACAATTGATTAGTCTGTGTAGATATATGTCTGCCACATTGGAATTCACAACCAAATGTGCCTTTGTTCCAACCACCGTGTAACCCCTATACAGAAGATAGACTGGTTCGCTTGAAAAGAACCTTTTCTATGATCAGATCCGAATTGTGTTGTACATGAGCAGGCTCTGTAAGATCTAGTATAATTAAGTGAAATAGATAAAATAAAATAGAATCTTTATCTATTTCACTTAATTAATTTCCTACTCATACTTAAAATTAAATAGTATGGAAATGCATCTATTTCCTCTGCATTGATATGATCGATAATACTATCGGAGTGAAACAAGAGATCTAAATAAAAATATAGGATAGACTAAATTAGTAACAAGTAAACCTTTTTTGTGTGTATCTCCAACTATTTTGGAGATAACATAGTAATCGTAAAGTCTGAGACGACCCAAAAAGCACTTGATCATATCATGATCAACTTTGGAAGCCGATTTGGGTATTGAGTATCTACTTAGACTTATAACCGAATTCTTTGCAATGGATAGTTACAATTCCGAAGAAAGAGTCAAACTTTTCTTACATTGAATCATTCATATATATGTAGATATAGCTAACACATAGAATGTTAATGGCTTCATTTGGTTCTTTTGAATCTTGCTCAAGCCGGATGATAAAAAATTATCATGTTCGATTCCTTCGGGGGATGGATCTATAAGAATTCACCTATCCCAATAACAAAAAAAACCTTATTTGAATGATCCTGTATTAGGAGCTAAATTAGCTAAAGGTATGGGTCATAATTATTACAGAGAACCCGCATGGCCCAATGATCTTTTATATATTTTTCCAGTAGTAATTCTAGGTACTATTGCATGTAAATAGGCTTAGCAGTTCTAGAACCATCAATGATTGGTGAACCGGCATATCCATTTGCAACCCCTTTGGAAATATTACTTGAATGGTATTTCTTTCCCATATTTCAAATACTTCATACAGTGCTCAATAAATTATTGGGTGTTCTTTTAATGGTTTCAGTACCTGCGTGAATATTAACAGTACCCTTTTTAGAGAATGTTAATAAATTCCAAAATCCATTTTGCCGTCCAGTAGCAACAACCGTCATTTTGATTGGTACCGCAGTCGCTCTTTGGTTGTGTATTGGCGCAACACTACCTATTGATAAATCCCTAACTTTAGGTCTTTTTTTAATTTGATTCAATTGTGAAATAACACGACGTGTGTATCTAGGGAATAGTCGCTTCAAAGCGAATTCTCCCTAGATACATCTATTCAATAAAATTATGAATTTCTTTCAAATATATGAATTGTGCTATAGATTCAAAACCTATTGTCATCTTAATTAAAAAAAGATGAAAAAATCCAATAGATTGAAAACCTCTTTTTTGGTATTTCAATTGCGAAATATTTTTCTAGAATGCTCAATATCTATTTTACATCTTCTAGGCGAAAATGTTCAATTTTCATAAGATCTTCTTGAATGTTAATCAAAAAGTCCAATAATGTATATATATTGGACCTTTTGAGGTAATTATAGACCTTAGGAGACAATTCCGATTGATAAATAAAAATCAATTTCAATGCTATTTTTTTTCATTTTTTCTAAGTTTATCCAATTTATCGTGAAAAGTAAAAGGGGATAAAGGAACCGTGTGTTGATTGTCCTCTAAAGGTAAGTTTTCTTCTTCCTTATGTGAAAAGGGAATAAATAAATCAATCAAATTCCAGGAGGCTTCATGAAGTGCTTCTTTTGGAGTTAAACTCCTATTTGTCCATATTTCGAGAAAGAGTATCTCTTGTTTTTCATTCCCATTCCCATAGGAATGAATACTATGATTCACATTTTAAACAGGCATGAATACAACATCTATAGGATAACTTCCATCTTGAACGTTAGGTGGCATTTTTAGAAGATATCTATGATTTCTCTCGATTTCTAATCCAATACACAAATTAATTAGTTCAGTCAAGCTAACTATATGTTGTGTATTGTCAATGATTTCTACATAAGGCGGTAAGATGATATCTTGAGCAGTTACATATCCAGGACCCCTGACACAAATAGACGCATCACAAGTTCCATATAGATTACTTCTCAATACAATTTCTTTCAAATTCATTAAAATTTCATGGACCGATTCTTGAATACCCATTATAGTAGAATATTCATGGTGGACGTTCTTAAATTTTACACGTGTGATACATGTTCCTTTTATTTCTCCAAGCAAAGCTTTTCGCATCGCAATGCCTATTTGTCGTCTTGGCCTTTCATAAGTGGAGATAGAATAAAGCATCCATAATAAAGACGTTTACTATCTGTTCTTGATTCAACACACTTCCACTGTAGTGTCCGAGTAGATATTGTTACTTTCTCTCAAACCATAGTAATATTATTTTATTTAAATGAATTATTTATTTCTTTTGTTTCTCTTGAAATTTCTTCACTGTTCATTTCTACACACATTTTTTTTTCAGAGGTCTACAGCCATTATGTGGCATAAGGGTTACATCCCGTACAAAAGTTAATAGTATACCACTTCTAAGAATAGCTCGTAATGCTGCGTCTCTTCCGAGACTGGGACCTTTTATCATGACTTCTGCTCGTTGCATACCTTGATCTACTATTGTACGAATAGCATTTGCTGGTGCAGTTTGAGTAGTAAAGGGTGTCCCTCTTCTCGTACCTTTGAATCCACAAGTACTGGCCGAGGACCAGGAAACCTCTCAACCCCATACATCTGTAACCGTGACAATGGTATTATTGAAACTTGCTTGAACATGAATAACTCCTTTTGGTATTCTACGTGCATTCTTACGTGAACCAATATGTACATTTCTACGTGAACCAGTTCTCGGTATAGCTTTTTCCATATTGTATCATCTCATAAATATAAGTCAGAAATATATGGATATATCCATTTTATGTCAAAATAGATTCTTTATTTGTGCATTGAGCCCTTTAGCAAGTCTGATTATCCTTGTTTTTGTTTATGTCTCGGGTTGGAACAAATTACTATAATGTGCCCCCTCCTACGAATTAGTCGACATTTTTCACAAATTTTACAAACAGAAGCTCTTATTTTCATATTTGTCATTCCTTATCTTAATTCTAAATTTATTTCTTGGTAGAAAATAAGTTTCTTGAAATTTTTCATCTCGAATCGTATTGAATAAAAACCACCTAATCTTTTGAATCCTTGTTTCGAAGTTAATAAATTATATGTCCTCTGGTTGAATCATAACAACTTACTTCAATTTTGACTTTATCTCCTGGCAGCATCCATATAAAACTACATCGAATCTTTCCTTAAACATAACCTAGAATAAGATCTTCATTATCTAACCAAACCCGGAACATGCCATTGGGAAGCGATTTAGTAATTAAACATTCATGAATCCTTTTTTGTTTTTATATTCTAGGTAAAGCCCCCTTGAAGTATCAACTAATGGAGGAGAAACGATAATAGACAACTCACCCCCTTTCTTTTTCTTTTTACAAATAGGAAGAGGTTTCTGATCCCATTTGGATATTAAAAGGATTACCATATATAACACAAAATTTCTCCACCAATTCCTTCTAGTCAAGCCTCCCGGTTTGTCATTAAACCTCGAGAAGTAGAAAGAATTATAATCCCCATCCCACCTAAAATTCTAGGAATTCATTGATAGTTGGAATAGATTCATAGACCAGGTTGACTAATCTGTTTTAAATTTAAAAAATTTCTATAAGACCTTTTCCAATTCCTTCGATGTCGCAGGGTTAAAACCAAAAAATATTTGTTTTTTTCTCGATGTTTTCTGACATTTTCGATAAAACCTTCTCGAAAAATTATTTTAATAATATTTTCAGTAATATTAGTAGATGCTATGCGAACAACTCTTTTTTCTATCGATATCAGCATTTCGTATGGAGGTTATTATCTCAACAATAGTATTTCTACCCATTATGAACTAAAATTATTGGCGCCTAAAAATTTGATATGATCAACATGATTTTATTTTTTTTTATTGGTTTATAAATATGAATTTTTCAAGGTATATGCATGAGACACAATCTATGAATTATTCTAGTTCTTAAACTATTTCTTTCAAATACCCTAAAGATATCACGATCTCATTTTATTTTTATAATACCTCGGGAGCTAATGAAACTATTTTAGTAAAATTTAATTGTCTCAATTCCTAGGAGATTGCACCAAAAATGCGAGTTCCTTTTGGATTTCCTTTTTGATCAATCACAACTGCAGCATTGTTATCATATCGTATTATCATACCACTATCACATTTAAGTTCTTTACAGGTATGAACAATTACAGCTCGAACTACTTCTGATTTTTCTAGGGGTATGTTTGGTAATGCTTCTTTGATCACAGCAACAATAACGTCACCAATATGAGCATATCGACAATTACTAGCTCCTATGATTTGAATACACATCAATTCTCAAGCCCTGTTGTTATCCGCTACATTTAAATAGGTCTGAGGTTGAATCATATCAATTTTTTAGTCTATTCTTCCAATGCAAATGATGAGGAAAATAAAAGAAATATTGTTTGTCCAAAAAAAGAAACTTGCAGTTTTGTTTCATCCCCAAGACTCATTTCTGTCGGTTCTACATTTTTATCCCCAAATAATAAATTGAGTTCGTATAGGCATTTTGGATGCTGCTACTAAAATAGCCTTTCTAGCTATATTTTCTATTACTCCACGCATTTCATATAGTATTCGCCCCGATTTAACAACAGCTACCAAATATTTAGGGGATCTTTTCCCCGAACCGATACGTGTTTCAGCAAGTCATAGTGTAATTGGTTTGTCTGGAAATATACGGACCCATATTTTTCCACCACGGCATGTATTTCATGTCATTGCTCATCGACCTGCTTTGATTTATCTAGATGTGATCAAAGGAGGTTCAAGTGCCTGAAGAGCATATTTACCGAAACAAATATGATTACCTCAATAAGAAATTCCTTTCAATCTTCCTCTATGTTGTTTACGGAATCTAGTTCTCTTTGGGTTATAGTTGATGGTTGTTTTGGAATTCCATCTCTACTACAGAACTGGACATGAGAGTTTCTTCTCATCTAGCTCCTCGTGAATAAAAGGATTCAAAATGAAATTTCAACTTATTTGAATAGATATTAGAACATTTTTATAAAATTTTTTATAAATAATAGTTTGTTTTTCTAACGTTCTAATAAATCTTTATTTTCTTTTGTCCCTTATCCAAGTTTACCAATTCAAAAAAAAAAGAAAGTTTTCGTGGGCGAATATTTACTCTTGCAATCTCTATTTCAGTCGTAGCGCTTGTTCGTGACTTTTCAGAACAGATGAATTGGTTTCCAGTTCATTTTGCCATCCTGACTAGTGAATCAGTAAGATTCATTTGTTCAATAAAATCTTTTGCATTCATAGGTTCCATCGTTCCCATCGCTTCGTACTTAATGGTTAGGTCAGAATTCTACAACGGAGCTCATAATCCAATTTATTCTTGAGTCAACTTTCTTAGTCTTTATTGGCTTGAAGCTCTTGATTTTTTTCTTCTATAAGAAGGATTCATTTAATATTTCATTATGGATGAATCAATTAGTATTGATGCTTTATTACACTGTCTTTTCTGAGATGACTCATAGACCTTACATATTGGAATTCTATATCATCAATATTGTTTTTCTCTCTTTCTCTCATCCTTCCATTTATCCACACCTTTCTTCTATATTTTTCTTTAAACTTAGAATTAAATTTTATTAAAAAATAATGTCAGTTGCTACAAAGATATGATTGATTTATCATATCTTAATTAGTTCTTTAAACCCAGATAATATGAAGTGATGAGTTAGTTTTCATACTACCGGGCCAGTTTTTTTTTAATCCTAACCCTAAAAAAACCAATGAGTCACACACTAAGCATAGCAATTATATCAAAATCAAAAGGTCAATCGAAATTAGGTGCTATCATATAGCTTTGTGTTGGCTAAGTTCATGAGTTGAAGATAAGTGGACTCGAACCACTGACATTCACAGCAGGGTAAACCACTGCCTCTCATGCCCCCCACTGATTCTACCATAGAGGCCAACAATAGATAATAACTCCTCCCAAACATAGCTTACAACTTTCATCTTATTGTACTCTCCAAAGAGCAACTCTTCTCAAAATCTCACTCAAAAGGTGCTAAGTTGGAATCCCATTGTAACTAAGGATTCTAGTGGTTCTGGACGTTCTAGCTACAGGAGAACTAGGAATGAAGAGCTTTCCCCCCCTTTCCACGTGAATCTTTGGTCTTAAGAATGCTAGTTTTACGAATGAGTGATTGCCCTTCTTCGACCCTTACTGCCCAACTTGAGAATGGACAGCTAATGCATTCCACTTATTGAATAGGGTTCTATGGTCAGTCTGTGACCCCTGGATGCTGAAGGTGTCCTTGGGATGATCTTGTAGTTCTTACGGGGTGGAGATGATGGGGTCGGTCCATGAATTTTCCTTTCTTTTCATAAAAATTCTCATAGAATCGAGAATGAAGTTTTCATTCTGTACATGCCAGATCATGAATTAGTAACTGCATCTAATTTCCAAAAAAAATTCCAATTGTTTCGAACTTTCCATTTTTGGAGTGGAATAGGATCAAGATCAAACCTTATTCCATAGTATTTACATGAGGTTCCTCTTTAAGAAAGTCCTCAAGGGGGCATAGTTGATCCATGATTTATGTTTCATCTTTTGTTTCCTTTTCTTTTGTTTCGAGAAATCTATCAATCAATTCTGATTCTTTCTTTTTCTCTTGATTTTTTTTTGATCAAAATGTATAGATCCTGTTCATGGATTAACAAAAATGTGCAAACGCTCTACTTGCCTCTGCCATTTTATGAGTCTCTTTCTTTTTACGTATGGCATCGCCACTCCTTTTGGCAACATCCACTAATTTGGAACTTAATTTGAAAGCCATATTTTGATATGAATTTTTTCAGGATGCCGCTAATAACCAACGAATGGCAAGTGCTTTTCCTTGTGTGGATTCTATTTCAATGGAAACTTGATGAGTTGATCCACCTACACGTCTTGCTTTTACTGCTATATCGGAAGTTACTCCACGTATTGCTTGACATAAAATAGATAGTAGATTTGTTTTTATCTTTTGTTGAATTTTTTCCATGGCTCGATAGATAGTTTGATAAGCCAATGATTTTTTTTGTGTTTCAAAATACGATTAACCAACATATTAACTAATCGATTATGCTAAATTGGATCGGGTTTTGCTATTTTTTCTTCTATAGTACCTCGACATGACATGAGTGTGAAAGGGGTTTAAGAATTAGTTTTTTTTATAAGGGCTAAAATCATTTATTTTGTCTTTTTTACCCCATATTGTAAGGTGGATCTCGAAAGATATGAAAAATCTCCCTCCAAGTCGTGCATACAACTTTCATCGAATACGACTTTCTACAGAATTCGATATGTATCTATGAGATTGAGTATGGAATTCTATTTACTCACTTTAAATTGAGTATTCATTTCCCTCCCTTTCTTGCTAGGATTGGAAATCTTGTATTTTACATATCCATACGATTGAGTCCTTGGGTTTCCAAAATAGTGTAAAAAGAAGTGCTTCAAATCATTGCTATTTAACTCGGACCTGTTCTAAAAAAGTCGAGGTATTTCGAATTGTTTGTTGACTTGGACAAAGTCAGGGAAAACCTCTGAAATTATTTCAATATTGAACTTTGGACATATAAGAGTTTCAAATCGAATCTCTTTAGAAAGAAGATCTTTTGTCTCATGGTAGCTTACTCCAGTCCCCTTACGAAACTTTTGTTATTGGATTAGCTATACACTTCACATGTTTCTAGCGATTCACATGGCATCATCAAATGATACAAGTATTGGATAAGAATCTACAATGCACTAGAATGCCCTTGTTGATGATCCTTTGCTTCGACAGCATCTAGGGTTCCTTGAACAATATGATATCTTACACCAGGTAAATCTTTAACCATTTCCCCTCTTACTAAGACTGAAGAATGTTTTTGTGAATTATGGCCAATACCGGGTATATAAGCAATGATTTCAAATCAAGAGGCTAATCGTACTTTGGCAACTTTATGTAAGGCAGAGTTTGGTTTTTTGGGGGTGATATTGAAAAAGTTGACAGATAAGTCACGCTTATCGCCACTCTATAGAACCTTACATGAGATTTTCACCTCATATGGCTCCTCATTCAATTCTTTTGAATTCATTGGATCCTTTCAACACTCAAGAATCCCCTCCCTTTTTCCACTCTGTCTCGAAGAGTAACTAAGACCAATTTAGTCACATGTTCATGTTCCAATTGAATATTTTCCATTTTTGATTATTCTCAAAGGAGAAGATTATTCTCTTTACCAAACATATGCGGATCCAATAACGATCCTATAATAAGAACAAGAGATCTTTCTCGATCAATCCCCTTGCCCCTCATTCTTCGAGAATTAGAAAGGTCCTTTTCAAGTTTGAATTTGTTCATTTGGAATCTGGGTTCTTCTACTTCATTTTTATTTAATATTAATTTTTTTCCCTCTCTTTTTTTTATATCATTCCTTAAGTCCTATAGGTTTGATCTTGTATAATTTGACCATTGAACAAAGGGTACGAAATCAATCTGATTAATTTTTTGATCAAAAGTACTATGTGAAATCTTCAATTTTTTCCTCTTCCTCTATCCCCATCCCATAGTTACAAAATCAATAGAGAACCTTTTATTCTATATGAATCGATCTTATTCCATTCCAATTCCTTCGTGATACCTCCTAAGGAAAATCTTGAATTGGATCCCAAATTGATGGGTTAGTGTGAGCTTATCTATGCAATTATGCACTTTTCGAATAGAAATCTATTTTCTAAAAGATCCTAGCTTTCATACTTTGGTGGGTCTCTGAGATCCTTTTGATGACCTATGTTGTGTTGAAGGGATATCTATCTAATCCAATCAATTGTGTAAAGCCCGAATAGCAACGGAACTAGGGAAAGTATACAGAAAAGATAGTTCTTTTCTATTATATTAGTATTTTCTATTATATTAGATTAATATTAGTTAGTGATTTAGATTAGTTAGTGACCTCGACTTAGTGAGTCCTTTTTTCCATAATGAACTATTGGCACCAGTCCTATATTTTGTCTCTATGGGCCGAGGAGAAAAGGGGCTCAGTGTGTACATGAAAGAAGCAAGGAGGTCATCCTCTTTCAAATATACAACATAGATTCTGGCAATGGATTGTAGTTGGACTCTTATGTCGATCTGAATGAATCATCATTTCCGTGTAAGTAAATCTTTGCCTGCTAGGCAAGATGATAACAAAATTATAAATTTTGTCTCGGTAGGACATGTATTTCTATTACTATGAAATTCATAAATGAAGTAGTTAATGGTAGGGTTACCATTATCCTTTTTGTAGTGACGAATCTTATATGTGTTCTTAAGAAAAGGAATTTGTCCATTTTTTGGGGTCTCAAAGGGGCGTGGAAACACATAAGAACTCTTGAATGGAAATGGAAAAGAAATGTAACTCCAGTTCCTTCAGAATTGCTAGTTAATCCTATTTCTGATAGGGGCAGTTGACAATTGAATCTGATTTTGACCATTATTTTCATATTCGTAATAGTGCAAAAACAAGACCCGACTCTAAGTTGTTCAAAAATAGTGGCGTTGAGGTGCTAAGTTGGAATCCCATTCTAACTAAGGATTCTTGTGGTTTCGGAGGTTCCAGCTACAGGAGAACTAGGAACGGAGAGCTTTCCCCCCCTTTTCGCCCGACTCTTTGGTCTTAAGAATGCTGGTTTTAAGAATGAGTGATTGCCCTCAACTAAGCCCTCTCGGGGACTTTCTTAAAGAGGAACCTCATGTAAATACCATGGAATAATGTTTGATCTTGATCCTGTTCCATTCCAAAAATAGAAAGTTCAACACAATTGGGATTTTTTTTGGAAATTAGATGCAGTTACTAATTCATGATCTGTCATGTATAGAATGAAAACTTCATTCTCAATTCTATGAGAATTTTAATGAAAGCCTTTCATTTGCTTCTCTTCGATGAAAGTTTGATTTTCCCAAAATGTATCCTAATTTTTGGCCTAATTCTTCTTCTGATGATCAATTCAACCTCTGATCAAAAAGATATACCTTGGTTATATTTCATCTTTTCAAAAAGTTAAGTAATGAGTATAACGGCCCTATTATTCCTATGGAGAGAAGAACTTATGATTAGCTTTTCAGAAAATTTCCAAACAAACAATTTCAACGAAACCTTTCAATTTCTTATTTTACTATGTTCAACTCCATGTATTCCTCTATCTATAGAGTACATTGAATGTACAGAAATGGCTATAACAGAGTTTCTGTTATTCATATTAACAGCTACTCTAGGAGGAATGTTCTTATGTGGTGCTAACGATTTAATTACTATCTTTGTAGCTCTAGAATATTTTGGTACCAATTCAATCAGTATGTCAGTACCGATTTGATTCGAGCTCTTGGAATTGGAATAAGTTCAACAGCGGATCACGAAATCTTGGTCATCTTCTCTATCTAATGAACGGGGAATCAGTTTTAAAATCGTCCACTCTATACCCACCCCAGAGTATATGCTTCAACAGAAATCACACAAGGGTAGATTAAAAACCTCTGATAAAATGCTGGCCCATCACCCAGTGGATAAAGTACAATACATAGTCCAGGGATTGGTGACTTACCCATTCAGTGACTTTGGCACTGGACGTTCCCAAAATGGGTACTATTGGGTTGGGTCAATTTAATAATAGACGCCTGTTGGCATTCCACCCTTCCTTTTCCTTTTAGGGACTATTTGAAAGAGAATCCAGTACTTCTTGGTCGTGAATATCTAAACTGATTTTTCGTTGTTCAAGAATTATTATTTGGGCAATTCATACCATCTATACATAGTATTTTGATCTAAGATTTCAATTCTTTCGTGTTTTAGCAGTAACATATTGTTCCATGGAGCTAAGGTCTAAAATATGGAAAAAGAAGCATTTCCCCCACTTTACCACCCAGTCAATTCTGTTCCACTTAATCTCTCTTTCATAGCCATATATATTTTTGGCTAAGGATTGAGAAATCTTTCTCCTGTTACATGAATCCAATTTTCATTTCATCCGGGAAAAGCTATCTTTTTCTTAATAATGTCTTTGTCATTTGATCCAATAGTATTCTGTTAGATAGGAACAGAGTTGATAAATACTAATAACTCTCAGATAGAGTATTAGAATGGAAAGATCCATTAGATAATGAACTATTAGTTCTAAGCCATCTCTAATGATTAATCAACAATTCAAAGTGCTTTTCTTGTGTATTCTTGATAAACCAACATTTATATATGGATGTAGGAGGATCTATTTGGGAATTAAGAAGCCCCATTGACATCTCTTTATCTATAAATAATTCTCGATATGAAAACACTGAGCTAGGGGGTAGATCTTTAAATAGGAAAAAGAGCGGATCTGCAGGGTCCCAAATGAATTGGCTTATTTGAAAAAGGCCTTGTTCTTTGGAAGATCTATCTCGTGTCTGGTACTGCATGGTTCCACTCTGTAAGAACTCTGAATCATTCTCTTGAAGATCATCCTGTTCATCATAAATGATCCGCTTGCCCCGAAATGACCTGGACCAATAGGGAAATCCCAATTCATTGGGCCTTTCGATACAATCAAATAGAAAGCCCTAAGGGCACCATATTCTAGGAGCCTAAACTATGTGATTGAATAAATCCTCCTCTATTTGTTGCGGGTTAAGGGCTCCTTCCCCCTTTCCTTCTTCAAACTCCAATTCGTATTTTTCATACAGAAATCTCTGATCAAAGATAGAACAAGATCCATTTTGCATCATATCTAAGGGATTCCTCAGTTCGGGCCTAAGAAGCAATGTAACTTGATCATTATCAAATGGACTGCAATCTTTTTCTGTCTGTGAAGATCCCACCAGAGCGCCTTTTACTTCTAATATGCCATGAACTAGATCCAAATCATTCTCAACGAGTCTATAAGAAGTGATCCCATTTTTTTCATTGGGTCTAGGTAGAGACCAAAGATCTTGAGTGACGATCCGACATAACAACTCAAAAGATAAAAAAGTATCGTTAGTTTCTTCATGCTCATTGTAAGTTCGAAGTACTATTTGTACAAATAAGAATCCCCTTCGTTACATGATTTTTTCTTCATATAGATAGATATAGGATCTATAGGGTAATTACTTAGAAGTACATTTTATGCTACAGCCCTTCCTATGTAATAGAAAAAGATCCCATGATCCTGAACCAATCTTACTTGGGATCACAAATCCCAAGTTTGTCTATGAAGAGCGAATCTAATTGTATTAGTATCTATAATTGATTACTTCTGTGTAATACTAATCGATAAGGCCTCATTGGTAAGTGCTACAAGATCTCTTGCATTGGAACCTATGGTTATGGACTTAAATCTATTAGTGTGGAACATTTTCTTTTCCAAGTGAAATCCTCTAGTATATGAAAGAGTGAAAAAGTGCTTTTGTTGTTGTGGAATAAGAAGCCTTTGTATCTTAATACATGTATTTAATTTATTAGGAGCTATTAGAGCGGGATCTATTTTTTAGGGAGTATGAATCAAAGTAATAACAAGAATATTTCTAGTGAAATATCTTTCAAAGAGATAGTTCACTAATAGATCAAGGGATAAGTAATTCGACTTATTCACATCCAAATCATGAATGTTTGGAATCCACATTATGCAAGGAGACATTGCTTTTGCTAATTTGAATTGAACGGTGATATCAAATCGGTCTATTTCTGACATCATATCTATAGTTAGCAGTTCCAACTTCGTATCAAGGTCATAATCGATATTTTCACTAGCAACAATATCGTCACTAGCATCAATATCATCACTATCATCAATATCGATATCGTCAACAAGAAAACCTTTAGGCTTGTTATCTAGGAACTTGTTCAGAAGTACCATAATGAAAGGAACATAGGAGTTTGTCACAAGGTATTTGACCAAATAAGATTGTTCAGTTCCTATAGAACCTATCGCTAAAATCCCCCTAGAGAGGGATAAGGCTAAGCAGAGCGAAAAAGGTTTTCCATGAGATGAGAAATGCAAAGTATTAGTCCTACACGAAGTTTGTAAATAAGTGATTATCTGATAATGAGCAAGGAATACCTGTCTTTCTGCTAAACATGATGACTGAACTCATAATTCAATAGATACTTTTATGAATGTCAACTAAGTATCGTAAGTAAATTGCTCCCGATTGTTCAATCATTTGATAACCAGAGTCATTCTTTAATAAATGATCAGTATGAGTTAAACTTAATAGAATTTGATCAATCCTTTTTTCTATCGTTAAGGCAGAGAACTAAACCAAGAATTCTCTTTCTTCATCATCAATCAAATCACTATTCACAGCCTAGGATTCTATTTTATCATCAATCCAATCCCCATTCATGTTTTTTCTTTTTCTTATCAATGAATAGATCTCTTTACTTGTATGACTTTGATATCTCATATTTCTCAAAAAAGTGATTCAATTGATGGGATTTGGTATGAGATCGATGAGATTGATATTCAAATATATCTTCTTAAAACATATTGATTTGACCCCAAAAGCGGGACCAAGCATGTTGCCGCCAGAAGCCCGTATTTCTTCTAGAGAATGTCCTAATTGTTCCAGAGCAACTAGAAAGAGATTCTTTAACCAGGAAGAATTCGGTGCAGATGTAGGATACCTATCTAGAAGTTTTCGCAACTCAATCATAGATGTTGGAATCATCAAAGATTTGACATTTTTGAACTCTGTCTGTAACTAACTAGAGGCCCGAGAAATAAAGAAAAGATGTGTACAAATGAGATATCCAGTAACAAGAAAAAGGAAAAGGATTAAATAGAGAAACTCCTGAACATTTGGCGATCTCAGATGTGCCGATATCAATGGTGACTCATTATTTCGATGAATCATTTCTTCGGACAGAAGAAGATTATGTAAACACTTACTCGAAATCTCACTTATTAGATTCCATTGTGGATGAGTCACATATTTGGACATTTACTGCTTGGTTTTTAATTTGAGAAAGGTGATTTATGCTTTATCGACTTATTTCATATCATGGTTTGGGCATTAAAAATTGGTGAGGTTTTCTCTTCTTTATTAGTTAAAGGAAAGGAATTAGAATCCTAAGATAAGAATTATTTCAGATTTATCGGAACAAATAGATGTATCAAATTGGGTGTTATATTAATTCGCTACAATATATGGAATTAATATACACATATATGAAGAGAGTAGATTAATCTATAGAAACTTAAACCTTTATCTTTATTCTAGATTACAACTTTATAGGCTAAGTTTATAGACTAAAAGATAGATAGTATGGTAGAAAGAAAGATTCATCTATTTCTTTCTTACCATACTATCTATCTCTTAGAATACTGCCAATTATAGTTCGCTCATTTCAATTGAGTCAAGATATGAAATTGGAATCCCTTTCATTTAACTTCGTCAATTTTTGAAAAGAACTCAAAAGGAAAGTTTCATTCAAATCATTTGAAAATTCAATTGAATTAATCATTTTAGCTAACTGGTTTTACGTAAATGATAAGTAGAAAAGTGGTAGGAACTAAAATGAATAGAGCAGTAGCAATAAATGCAAGAATATTGACTTCTATAATCTCATCGATTTTTTTACTTTGCAATAACTTAGGATTTAATCCCCTAGAGATGATAAATCTTTCGTCTGTAAATTCAAAGAATGAATTACCTCTCAATGATCTTGAATCGGATCAATATCATGAATAACAATATCTGATCTATCAAATCAATTCATAGTCAAGACTTGAATAGTATAACATAGGAAGTTCTTTTATCCATACCGAATAAAATTTTTGATTCCTGACCCAATCAATCCAAAATTCCTTTTTTTTATCAATCGTTTCCTTGTTTTTTTCTATAACCTACCTTGTGTCTTCCTTGGAAAATCATCTGATGAAGGATCATCATATTACCTTTCCACTTCGATTAATCACATAGTTACAAACCTAAACAAACAATAATAGCGAAACGGACAAATAGGATAGAAAAAGAAATAAAGACCCCTTTTTGCTTTGGGAATGAAAGTATGCCCCCGACACCCTTTACTAGTTAGTTCATAGAAAGAGAAAAATGAATTTATTTATTTATTGGATATTAGATCCATCGGGACTAGTGGGGCTGAACCTATAGCTTCTGCCTTGACAAGCGATGCTCTAACCAATTGAACTACAATCCCAGGGAAATAAGGGATCTAGCAGAAAATTTGATTCTTTTTTATCTTCATATGGGGTATTTCTGAAGGACAAGGGGGTTATACCAGCTCATGGTAGATTGGCAAATTATTGGGCCGAGCTTGATTTGAACCAACGTAGACATATTGCCAATGAATTTACAGTCTGTCCCCATTAACCGCTTGAGCATGACCTAGGAAGAATCTATTTTAGGCTTATTAGTAATCCATGATCAACTTCCTTTCGTAGTACCCTACCCCCCAGGGCAATTCGAATCCCCACTGCCTCCTTGAAAGAGAGATGTCCTAAACTACTAGACGATGGGGGCCAACTTGCCCAACTGTCCTCATACTATGATCATAGTATGATCAGTTTTTTGAAATTATCAATATATAATATAATGGAATGATATGATTAAATCTGAGGGATTTTTCTATTTTTTATAATTGTATAGAATTTTTGGATTCATCATTCATGAATCGTTCATTAGAATCGACATTCTCTATCATTCTCTATATAAATCTACTAAAATAAATCTAGTAAGCGGGATAAAAAAGTTATCAAAAATTTTCTCTAAGACTTTAGTTCAAGGGGACAAGTAGAATCTCTTCATCATATGACTCGATGAAATATCTTGAAATGTCTTTTATGTCGAATTGGTAAGTGTACATGTATGTTATGTATCAATCAAGTGAATTTTATTTTGATAGGGATCATCTCAATAAAAGAAATTAGGGCCAGTCTTGAAGCAATTCATTTTACACTAGACTTGCTAGGCAAATCTAATTGATTATTCCAAACTCAGCCACTATGAGTCTACTGCATATACTTATGTATATAATATATGTGCATATATAGATTTAATATGCATAGTGACTTGTTTGGGAATTAAATCGAATAAGCCTTTTTAACTCTGTGGTAGAGTAACGCCATGGTTAGGTGTAAGTCATCAGTTCAAATCCAATAAGGGGCTTTTCTTTTTTTCATAAATTCTTTTTTCATAAAAGTCCAGTCATAGTATTCAGAAAATAGAGATATTTTTTTTTATTTGGAATACAAAAGAAACTAGCCGGATAATATGCTATCATTATACTGAGTTAGAGTATAGTAGTTCTAGTTAGAAAGTGGAACATTTGTTCAGTCAAGTTTCATTATTATGAATAATCATAAACTGCCTCTTGAATCACCAAAGATCCCTATTTTCCATTATACCAATCAAATCCATTGGAAAGATTTGAAATCAACAAAAGAAAAAGTAAGTGGACCTGACCCATTTAATTATGACTATATTCGCTATTCAGATATTAAAATTTGATAGGGATGAAATTTGAATTAGAACAGTTGACCCACCTCCTTTTTTTAATTTCATTTATTTGGACTTTGAAAGAATTTGTCAATATTTCCAATTCAATCTTCTTGTTCCTAGATTTTCTATGGGAATAAATTGTTATTCCCTTTCTCTACACAGAAGCCTTTCTTCCAAGTCACAAGATAAGAGCCATCTCCATTATCCTTCTTTGATTCCAGATCAAGATGAAATTCTATCTATCTAAGTCTATTTAGATGTATAGCTATCAGATCGCAGCTCATGTACTAAAGATTTCTACATTGCTGCTTCCAATATTTTTGTTGCGCCAGTGTAATAGAGAATGGATGCGAGAAAGAGACTTTTAGTTCCAGTCTTCTATTTTTTTATTCAATTTAACGAAAAAAATAGGAAATTCTCTCTCTTTCTAAGAGATAAGACTCAATAGAAAAATATTCAAAGTGTCTTTTTTGCTTTGATCCATGGGAAGATATACTCTGGAGTTTTCGATTTATATGAAGGAAAAGAGATATAAGAAAGAAGACACTCAAAGAAAATGAAAAAATAAATTAATAAAATTATGTATATGGAATTGGAATATTTTAGTATACATAGAAATTAGAACAATCTAGAAATATCTTTCTTTTTCTCAATCTCATGAACAAGATCTAAGAATAACATTAGTTAATCAAAGAAGAGGGGGTAGATGTGAGGATCAGTTAGTAGTGATAAAGGGGGTCGCTTGTTCCTTGAAAAGTTCTTTGAAAAGATTCATCTATCTTATTGATGAGTTATAAAAAGACAATTCATGCTTCATATGCTTAGTAACAAAGAATAATCAAATTGAGTTCATGGATTTTCCTAAGTCAATTTATGGGCCAATAAAGGATTTTTTTCTTTGAAACCCATTGGAAGGGGCAGTGCAAGAGAAATCATTGAGAAATGATCGAATCTTCAGACGCCCCAAAAATACTATGAGGTGCTCGAAAATGGTTGAAGTAGTTGAATAGGAGGATCACTATGACAATAGCCCTTGGTAAATTTACCAAAGATGAAAAAAATGTATTTGATATTATGGATGACTAGTTAAGGAGGGATCGTTTCATTTTTGTAGGCTAGTCTGGCCTATTGCTCTTTCCTTGTGCCTATTTCGCTTTAGGGGGTTGGTTCATAAGTACAACCTTTGTAACTTCATGGTATACCCATGGATTGGCCAGTTCTTATTTGGAAGGCTATAATTTCTTAACTGCCGTAATTTCTACTCCTATTAATAGTTTAGCGCATTCTTTATTGTTACTCTATGGTCCTGAAGCACAAGGAGATTTTACTTGTTGGTGTCAATTAAGCGGTCTGTGAACTTTTGTTGCTTTGTATGGTGCTTTCGGACTAATAGGTCATATGTTACGTCAATTTGAGCTTGCTCAATTTGTTCAATTGCGAGCTTATAATGCAATCGCATTCTCTGGTCCAATTATTATTTTTGTTTCTCTATTCCTGATTTATCCACTAGGGTAGTCTGGTTGGTTCTTTGCACCTAGTTTTGGAATAGCAGCTATATTTCGATTCATCCTCTTTTTTCAAGGATTTCATAATTGGACGCTAAACCCTTTTCATATGATAGGAGTTGTTGGTGTATTGGGAGCTACTTTGCTATGCGCTATTCAGGGTGCTATTGTAGAAAATACTTTATTTAAAGATGGTGATGGTACAAAGACATTTCAAGCTTTTAACCCAACTCAAACTGAAGAAACGTATTCTATGATCACCGTTAACCGCTTTTGGTCCCAAATCTTTAGGGTTGCTTTTTCCTATAAATATTGGTTGCATTTCTTTATGTTATGTGTACCAATAATCGATTTATGGATGAGTGCTCTTGGAGTAGTCGGTTTGGCGTTGAACCTACATGCCTATGAGATTGTTTCTCAAGAAATTTGCATAGCAGAAGATCCAGAATTTGAGCTTTCTACACCAAAAATATTCTATTAAATGAAGGTATTCATGCTTGGATGGTGGCTCAAGATTAGCCTCATGAAAACCTTATATCCCTTGAGGAGGTTCTACCACATGGAAATGCTCTTTAATAGAACTTTAGCTGTAGCTGGTTATGACAAACAAACCACCAATTTTGCTTGATGGGTCGAAAATGCCCGACTTATTAATTTATTCGATAAACTACTAGGAGCTCATGTAGCCCACGTTGGATTAATCGTATTCTGGGTCAGAGCAATGAATCTATTTGAAGTGGCTCATTTCATACCAGAGAAGCCTATGTATGAACAAGGATTAATTTTACTTTCCCATCTAGCTACTCTAGGTTGGGGAGTAGGTCCTGGGGGGAAGTTATAGATACCTTTCCATACTTTGTATCTAGGGTAGTTCATTTAATTTTCTCTGTAATATTGGGCTTTGGGAGTATTTATCATGAACTTCTGGGACTCGAGACACTGGAAGAATCTTTTTCATTATTCGGTTATGTATGGAAAGATAGAAATAAAATGACCACAATTTTAGGTATTCACTTAATCTTGTTGGGTCTAGGTGCTTTTTTTCTAATCTTCAAGGCTCTTTATTTTGGGGGCGTATATAATACTTAGGCTTCGGGAGGGGGAGATGTAAGAAAAATTACCAACTTGACCCTTAGCCCAAGTATTATATTTGGTTATTTACTAAAATAGCCCTTGGAGGGGAAAGATGGATTGTTAGTGTGGACAATTTAGAAGATATAATCAGAGGACATGTATGGTTAGGTTCCATTTGTATACTTGGTGGAATCTGGCATATCTTAACTAAACCCTTTGCATGGGCTCGACGTGCCCTTGTATGGTTTAGGGAGGCTTACTTATCGTATAGTTTAGGGGCTTTATCCATCTTTGGTTTCATTGCTTGTTGTTTTGTCTGGTTTATTAATACCGCTTATCCTAGTGAGTTTTATGGACCTACTGGACCAGAAGCTTCTCAGGCTCAAGCATTTACTTTTCTAGTTAGAGACTAACGTCTTGGGGCTAATGTAGGATCTGCTTAAGGACCTATTGGTTTTGGTAAATATCTAAGGCATTCCCCAATTGGAGAAGTTATTTTAGAAAGGAGAAACTACGCATTTTTGGGATCTGCATGCTCCTTGGTTAGAAACTTAAAGAGGTCCAAATGAATTGGACTTGAGTAGGTTGAAAAAAGACATACAACTTTGGCAAAAACGGCGTTCTACAAAATATATAACTTAAGCTTCTTTAGGTTCTTTAAATTCTATGAGTGGCGTAGCTATCGAGATTAATGCAGTCAATTATGTCTCTCCTAAAAGTTGGTTAGTTACCTCTTATTTTGTTCTAGGATTTTTTTTCTTTGTGGGTCATTTGTGGCATGTGGGAAAGGCTCGTGCAGCTATAGCAGGATTTGAAAAAGGAATTGTTCGTGATTTTGAACCTATTCTTTCCATGACCTCGCTTAATTAAAATGAGACAGGAGATCCAATGCTTGAATTGAAGTAGGAATCACTTTGATTCCATCATACATATTGGGATTAGGTTATACTTAAAAGGTATTCCTTTTTTATTTTTTTTTTCAACTTATTTCTATCTAATCAATTTTTCTATTTTTTCTGGCTTGGCTAGGTGGGATAGCCGAGCCATTCCCCTTTCTTTATGATACCAATCCAGGAAAAATCAATAGAAACAAATCTGTTCAATGAGCAAAAAAAGAAGAGAGAAGGATTAGAACCCTCAATAATTCTTTGTTCAAAACTATACCGATTTTCAAGATCGGGGCTATCAATCACTCAGCCATCTCTCTGAAAGATAATTTTGATTTTATTCCTCCGAATAGAACATGGCCATAAGGGGTTGATACTTTTACTATTTGTAGAAAGATCTTAGGTATGAATCTACGAATCGATCTATCTATTGGTATATAGAATCCGGCATGCCCATTTGGAAAATCAAAAATTCCATTTCCCTTGACTCCAGAATAGAGCGGTCAAAGGGTTAGTAATAAGTCCAATCGATTCGTGGTAAACTAAAATCCCTTGATAATGTATTTTCTTACAATTTTTTGGCTAATAAAGGGATCAAATGGTATAGTTTATTTGTTGGTATCTTGGAAGATTAAAAACATGACTCTTATTTTTCAATTGGCTGTTTTTGCATTAATTGCTACTTCATCAATCTTATTGATTAGCGTACCCATCATGTTTGCTTCTTCTGATGGTTGGTCAAGTAACAAAAATGTTTTATTTTTTGGTACATCATTATGGATTAGGTTAGTCTTTCTGGTGGGTATTTTTAATTCTCTCATCTCTTGAACCTATTCGTCCCAGATCCAAAATCGAAATGACCCCCCCCCAAAAAAAATTTTCTCAATTGTGAGACACATTATAATTTAATATTAAGCCCCCAAAATAAAATGAAAAAAAGAAAATTAGAGGGGGGTCAAACTTCTTGGATGAAAAAAAAAATACAATTCAAATTCAATAGATTAATAAAATAATTGGAATCATTCTGAAAAGAGTCTCTGGCCCAACACTGCACAAATATGATCTAGGTATATATTATCACATATATATGTGGATATATTGTGTATCACAAACAAAATATGGGGATATAGTCAAATGGTAAAATTTCTCTTTGCCAAGGAGAAAATGCGGGTTCGATTCCCGCTATCGGCCCAAGATAAAGTAATATTTTGAATATGCTAAAGGATTGTGTATAGTTGGTTGTGATAGTGTAGTGAGTCTATCCCCTCTTTTTTCCCTTTCCTAACACCCCCCAAAAAGGGGGTAATTAATTACTAGTTAATAGAGCCAAACCTCCAATTTTTGGATAAAATAAAAAATGATATTGTGGAGATAGGATTTGAACTTGTGACCTCAAGGTTATGAGCCTTGCGAGCTACCAAACTGCTGTACCCCGTGCTAAAGAGAAGAAGTAAAAACTACTAGACAAACAAGGATTGAATGTGCCCCTCTAACATATCTGTACAAATAGAATAGTACATTTATACAGAATGGTAAAGAGGCCCTTTATGATCATCGACCATAGAAATGAAATGAAAGGTTAATCCTTACCAACTTGATCTTGCTGCTCTGGGCAACAAACATGCATGAACTATTTCATGAAGTATGTGTCCGAATAGTCCAAAGTCTTGATAGTTAGCCCTTGATCTTTCAGTCAAAAAATAACGACGATAAAGGCATATAGGTGCACTATTCTGTGGTGGGGATTGTAACTTTCCATAAATTTTCCATTTGTCACTCAATGATGGAACTTTACTTATTTCTTTTTTTGAGGATCGATGAATCAAATGATATTTCTGTTCCAATTTTTGCCTCTTCTTCTCTCTCTAAATCAAACTTTTCCTTGCCATAATGGTTCAAGTCCTATTAGTATCCATGGTACAAGTCGAATTCTAGATGTAGAAACATAAGAAGATGGGCTTTCTCTCCATTGAAAGAAATGAGATTATCACGGATATAACATATTCAAAAATTAGCCAAATTTTCCCGATGTAGAAACAATCAAGAAAGCCACATAAGTGAATATATAATCTACAGAAAAATGGGTTAATCCAACCAATCTTGCTTGCACAATGGAAAGGCCCATAGGTTTCTCTCCATCAAATCAAATTGGCTAAAAGTGTGCACTCATGAGCCCATGCTAAAGATTCAATCAATTCCCACTAATATCTATGCCAAGAGATTAAGAACATAAAACCAATAGCCCAAACAAGATGTCTAAATAAGAACATCCACGCCCAGATCGATAAACTATTCATAACAAAAGGGTTATATCCATTGATAAGTTGTGAAGAGTTTAACCATAAATATTCTCTTATCCAACCATCAAACAAGTGGAAGATTCATAAACTATGAAACGTTACCCTGCCATAATGTTATGTGCTTCCAATGCCAATAAAAAGTATCCCATCTATTAGTATTTAACATCCAAAAAATTGCCAAATAAAATGCTTCCCATGCCGAAATATCATAAGTACCCTCTCGGCTCGGGCCATCGCAGGGAAAACTATAACTAAATCCTTTTTATCTGGCATTAACTTGGAACCGCGTGCATCTAAAGCACTTTTTACTAAGATCAATGTAGTTGTATGTAAACCCAGAGCAATTGCATGATAAACCAAAAAGTTTCTAGGACCTATGTTAAGAATAATGAATTAGTATTTTCATTAAAAGCATTTAACCAATCGGGCAACCAGATGCTTCAACCCGCATTAAATGCCGGGCCGCTCGTTGAAGATAAAAGTACATCGAACCCATATGAAGTTTTACCATGAGCTGATTGTATCCATTGAGCAAATATGGGTTCGGTCAAAATTTACTTTTTCGGAGTACCAAAAGTAAGCATGACATCAATAAGAACATAAAGTCCCAAGGTATGGAATCTAAGAAGGAGGTTGTCCCAACTTAAATGAGATATGATAGCTTCCTTATGGTCTAACATTCTTGCCAATACATTATCTTCATTTTTCTCCGAGTTATAATCTCTAATGAAAAGTATAGCTCCATGAGCAAAAGCTTCTATCATGATGAATCCTATGATATATTGGTGATAAGTATATATTGCAGCTTGACTAGTAAAGTCTTGTGCTATGAATGCATAAGTTGGTAAAGAATACATGTGTTGAGCTACCAAGGAGGTAATAACCCCTAAAGAAGTTAGAGCAAGGCCTAATTGAAAATGAAGCGAATTATTGATTGTATCATAAAGACCCTTATACCCATATCCCAATCACTCTCTCGGAGAAATATGTGCATCTAAAAGATCCTTGATACTATGTCCAATCCCAAAATTAGTTCTATACATATGACTAGCAACAAGAAAAATAAATGCAATAGCTAAATAATGATGAGCAATATCAGTCAGCCATAAACTTTGTGTTTATGGATGGAATCCCCCAAGAAGACTTAGAATGGTAGTTCTTGCTCCTTGGGAGGTCCCAAATAAATGACTAATTGAATTAGGGTTTTGAGCATAAAGATTCCACTAACTTGTAAAAAGTGGGCCTAACCTTTAAGGATGTGGTAATATATCTAAGAAATTATTCCATCGAACATACTCCCCTCTGGATCCAGGAATAGCGACATATACTAAATGTTGTATCCAAGCCAAGGAACTTATGCTAAAGTGTCCTAAACAATGATGATTCAGACAAGATTCAGCATTTTTATACCATGAAATGCTCGGTTTCCATTTCGATTGTAAGTATAGCCAACCTCCTATTAAGGATATGGTAGAAAGAAATAATAGAAAAAGAGCTCTAGTATAAAGATCTTCATTAGTGCGTAAACTGATTATATACCACTACTGATAAACACCAGAATAAGTCATATTTACTAGGCCAAGATCACCCCTTTGAGTAAAAGCTTCCGGGGCCAGTTGACCAAAATAAGGATCCCAAATTGCATGAGCAATAGGACTTACATGTAAAGGGTCCTATACCCATGATTCAAAATTTCCTTGCCAAGCTACATGAAACAGATTTTTGGATGTCCGCCAAAAATTATTGCTAATTGACCGAAGTGAGAAGCAAAAATATTCTGATAAAGATATTCCTCAGTAATATCATCATAACTTTTGAAGTTATGTGCGGTAGCAATACCAAACCAAATATGACGAGTAGTGGGGTCCTGAGTTAACCCTTGGCTAAACCTTGGAAATCTTAATGCCATAATGCCTTTCAAATCCTTCTAGCCATTATCCTATTGTAATAATTCTTGCTAAGAAGAATGCCCATGTTGTGGCAATTCCACTCAGAAGGTAATGGGTTACTCCTATAGCACGTCCTTATACAATGCTCAAGGCTCTTGACTGAGTAGCAAGAGCAACTTTTAATTTATTATGAGCCTTAATGATGGATTCAGTAAGTTCTTGCCAATAATCACGTTCACTAAATGGAAACATTAAACTAAAAGCCCATACAAAATGAGCACCTAGGAAAAAAAAGGCCATATGCAGATAATGAAGAACCATAAGATTGGGATATTTGTGCTCATAAGAAATCCTAGAGCCACCCATTAATAGTAATAGAACTTTGCACGAAGTTTCCTCCCGTGATATGAGTTACTACCTCTTGATCACTTATACTGCCCCAAACATCTGACTGCATAACGAAAATGGAATATAACTACCGAAATAGAATTATACATCCAGAATAGTCCTAAAAAGACATGATCCCAAGTTGATACTCAGCATGTAACCCCTCTTTCCGGTCCATCACAAGAAAAATGAAAACCAAGATTTGCTTTATTCAATATCAAACGAGAGCTATGAGCAAATAGAACACCTTTCAGGAGTATCAATATAGTGACATAAATCATAAATACATGGATATGATGTACCAAAAATTCCACGGTTCCTAACGGAATAGGTAACAAAGCCATTTTGCTACCTACTGCTACTAAATCACCACCCCCCAGGTTAAATTGCTACTTGCCGTTGCACTAGGAGCCGTTGCACTGGGTGCTACAGAGTGGGTGTTTTATATCCATTGAGCAAAAATGGGTTGTAATTGTATAGCGGTATCTAAAAATATATCTTAAGGATGCCCTAAGGCGTTCATGATATCATTATGAATATACAAACCAAAACTGTGAAAGCCTAGAAATATACATGCTCAGTTGAGATATGATATGATTGTATCACGATGTCTAAGGACACGATCTAATATATCGTTGTATCGAGTAGTTGGATCATAGTCACTTACCATAAAAATGGCTGCATGCGCAGCAACACCAACTATGAGAAATCCACCAATCTACATGTGATGTGTGAATAATGACAGTTGTGTACCATAGTCAATAGCTAGATATGGATAAAGGGACATGGAATACATATGGTGAGCTACAACAATGGTTAAAGAGCCTAACATAGCTTGGTTAGGAGATAACTAAGCATGCCATGATGTTGTTAGGATCTCATATAAGCCGTTATGGCCCTAGCCTGTAAATGGACCTTTATGAGCTTCTAAAATATCTTTTATGCCATGACCAATGCCCCAGTTGATCCTATACATATGGCTCACTATTAGGAACAGAATTGCAATAGCTAAATGATGGTGTGCAATATCGATCAACCATAGACCCTCAGTTATTGGATCTAATCCTCCATGAAAAGTAAGAAATTTCGCATATTTTGACCAATTTAAGGTGAAAAATGGGGTTACTCCCTTGGCAAAACTTGGATAAAGTTGAGCCAAAAGATTGCGATTCAAGATAAATTCATGAGGAAGCGATACCTTTTTAAGATCTACTCCAGCATTTAGAAATTGGTTAATCGGTAAAGATACATGTACTTAATGCCCCGCCCAAGAGAGAGACCCAAGTCCTAGTAGCCTCACTAAATAGTGATTCAATATAGATTCTACATCTTGAAACCAAGCCAATTTTGGGGCTGCTTTATGATAATGAAACCAACCAGCAAAACGCATTAATGCTACAAAGACCAATGCACCAATTGCGGTACAATAGAGTTGTAATTCACTAGTTATTCCAGATGCTCGCCAAATCTGTAAAAAACCAGAGGTTATTTGTATTTCTCAAAAACCCCCACCCACATCACCATTTAATATTTCTTGGCCCACTATTGGCCAAACCATCTGGGCACTTGGCCTAATGTGAGTTGGATCACTTAGCCAGGCTTCATAATTGGAAAAATGAGCACCTTGGAAAAACATGCCACTTAGCCAACGAAAATGATGAAGAGTTAACCAAAATGAGCACTAAATACATTTTAAGAGATCTCCTCCAAATCACTGGTATAGCTATCGAAATTGTGAGTATCAGTATATAGGTTCCAGATCCAAGTGGTAGTATCAGGTCCTTTAGCTATTGTTCTTGAGAAATGATCCGATTTGGCCCATGCCTCGAAAGATGTTTTTACGAGATTCTTATCCACCATAATTTTTTCTTCTGGTTTTGGTGAATGAATAATCATTGAGTCCTCCTCTTTCCAGACAACACATATAAAGAGACCCACCAACAGTCACATAATTAGTAAACCTTTGAGAGATATTTCTATAATTAGTTTATTTCTCTTCTATTTTTCTATCTCCTATTTATCTATTTTCTTTAGTTCTTTACTAGAACAATTATGATCTGGAAGTTGATCTGGGGTAAGTGTTCGAATCTATTATGACATAGTCATGAGGTGCTCAATGGACCTTTTGAATCTCATAAAACCTTTTTGTAACTTTGGATTGATGAAAAAACGATCTTTTTGTACAACCTGATGATATGAATTACTCTATTCCAAATCACACGAGCAGCCATTGCTAAGAAACATCATGGTATATATATTTAAATGAATTCTAATAATTTAGTTGTTAATTTAGATATTTAATTTAGGTTTCTTTATATTAGTTTTAATTGAAATTTGTTTTAAGAAAATGTTAATAAAAAAAGAAAGAAAGAAGTCTATTTTGTACTCTATCCCTTATTTTATCCTTATGAAATATCAAATGAAATAGAATGCTTAGAAGGGATATAATGAAATTCTTTGATTGGCTCTTTCCGCAAAGCAAAGGAATGACCTATTTTTTTATTTGACTGATGCGGCCAAAAGAAAAATAATTAATTCTAATAAATATATATAGTTTATTCTAAACTAAATAATAGACTAGAATTAATAAATAAATGGCGCCTTCTTTTATTCAAAATGCCTCATGATCTTCAACCAATTATGTGCTTCAACATAATTATTAGGAGTAAGCGTTATAGCCTGTTTCCAATACTCAGTAGCCTGATCAAACCAAGCCTCCGCAATTTCAGAATCTCCCTGGTGAATGGCCTGTTCTCCCCAGTCAGAATAGGTGGATTAATTCCTTCCGTTAGAACCGTACTTGTGAGCTTCCTACCTCATACGGCTTATCAATTTTTTTGGTGTCCCGTTACCATATCAAATGGGATTTCTTTGTGATCTATCCCATTTTTTAGGTTAACTAAAGAGATTCATTACATGAGTTTTAAATTGAAATTTGGATTCAATTTTGATTAATAATTCATTTTATTTTATTTTATCTTTTTTCCCGCCTTCAAAAGAACAAATTCCCCCTATCCTTAGAATTTTTTGAAAGGTAACTATCTCGATTTTGTATAGAAATTTATATAGAATCTTTGAAAAAGACTTTCCTTCCTAAGAAAAAAAAAACTTACTATCTTTGGGATCTGATTCTACACTGCTGCTCAAGGCTTTAGTGGATCGACTTTATTACATAAGTGGATTCCTAATTTTTATCTCACATCATGAGGTAAGTATATCTACCATCATGACATAAGTACGCAGTTATTATTGTATCGTCCCTAAACCCCGCTAATTGATCTTTACGGTGCTTCCTCTACCAATTAGATCCTTTTTTTATCCATAGAAAAAAAGTAGGTGGGTATATCTATTTTTTCATATTTCAACTTCTATGAAGTTTCTTTCTTTGCTACAACTGATAAAAATCATTATTTTAGATGATGCATATATAGAAAGCCTTTTTTTTTTCTTTTAACTTCTATGGTGAAGATAGTCATACGTAATGACAGATCACGGCCATATTATTAAAAGCTTGTGGTAAGAATAGACTTCATTTTAGTGCTCGAAAATAATATTCCAAAGCTTTCGTATGGTCTTCATTACTTGTATGGATAAGACCAATATTATAGAGTATATAACTTCGATCATAGGGATCAATTTCTAGTTGCATAACTTCATAATAATTCTATAAAGCTTCTTCATAATTTCCTTTGGATTAAGATAACATCTATTATGGTTGCCATTCAATTAAAAGAATCTTCGTTCCAGAATCATACGTGAGATTTTCATCTCATACGGCTCCTCCCTTATGTGCATAAGGAGAATAATACATGAAATCAAAAAATATGAAAATATTCTCATTATGGATTGAGTAGGGCTAGTGTTTTTACAAGAAATATCTAGCCAACCTTTCTGCAAGAGATATTTTCTTAACATTAAGCATGTTGGCACTAGATAGAAATGAAAACTCCAACAATTTCTTTGTTTTCAATGCCTCCTAATTTCCAAGAATTAATCACCTCAACAACCTTCGATGGTTATATTAGTATCCAAAGTACGAACGAGATGGATGTTTGTTGTCCCAACTATTCTTTTAGTCCTGAGCCCAATAAGGAAAGGGGTAATTTCTAACAAGATTTTTGTGTTGTTGATTCCTAGTTGTAGTGCTTCTTCCCTTATGCTGTCCATTGGTATTAGTGGAGTAGGATTGCCTGATAATATAGAACCTCTAAGTGTAACCTTTCGCTCAATACTAGAATAAAAAATTGAAACATAGCATTTGAGGTTGCATTAATCGAGGATGCACATCAGAAGGAATTGTTCTATTTCCAAACTTCACCTTCAACAAGCGTAGATTTTTTTCAAAACTTTTCCCGAATCATGTGTCTTTCTTGTAAGATTGAGAGAAATGAAAAAAATAAAATAAAAAAAAAATAATCAAATCACACCATCTTTGTAATAGGTAAATGCCTCCTTTTCTCCTGAAGTTGTTGAAATTATTTGCAATAAGATATTGGCTACAATTGAAAAGGTCTTATCAATAAAATTTCCATTTATTTGCAATCTAGGCATAACTAGTAATCCATTCTATAATTCTTCTCATTCCCTCTCATGGGAAAATGATCCCACAAAGAAAAGAATTGTACAGTATGAAATAACATAAAAACAGATTGATTTAAAAAAAGATTATGGGCCTTCTATTCCAATTGTTCTTTTTTGATAGGAATGATAAGAAATATTTGAACCCAATTCGATTTCATCCTAATGTAGTAGTATACCAACGAAGGGAACTATTTCGATTTCATTGAAGTTACAGATTTGAGTAACTCGAGAAATTTTGATTGAATTATGATATAAAGAAGAAAAAGATTGAATAATCATTCTATGTTGAAAATAGAATAACCGCCTCTTTTTTATGTTGTGTACATAGCAGGTATACAATTTACTATACAAAATATTTTATGAATTTAGAATAGAGGGGTAAGGGAAGGGGTTTGTTGTTGAGAACTGTAAAATTGGAAAGAAATTTGAGAATTTGTAGGGTCTGGAATCGTAGTCTATATAGAATTGTGATAAAACGTTATTCAGTAACCCTAGTCAAAAAAATTGAGACCTATCAATCAGTTGATTCATTCTAATTCATTGATTTAATCGATTCAAAATAGTAGAAATAGAAGATAGTCATTTTTGCAAACATGAATCCCCTCTTTTTTGAATATTAAAAAAAATTTCATAAGAGAAGAATTTTTTCTTTATCTTGGAGTCTCGAAAGAAAGATCTTTCTTTACTTTAATGAAAAATTTTCTATTTTGATTTGTAATATATAGTTAAAATGGATTGGTCGAACCTATCCAATAATCTAGAATGGAATATGAAGAACTCACCATTCACTTGGTTTTTGGTTCATAATCATTATGTAGGGGAGATGGCCGAGTGGTTCAAGGCGTAGCATTGGAATTGCTATGTAGGCTTTTGTTTACCGAGGGTTCGAATCCCTCTCTTTTCATATCTTCACTTAATAGCCATTTTATTAACAACACTGGATCAAATAGCAATGGAAACCTTTATTCCACCAGTTAGACCTTTCATTGATATAGATTCTCTATTCCGAATTGCCGTGACCCATAAACTAGGAAGAATACTAGAAAGAATATGAAAATAGCCCCTCGGTATATGATACATAAATGGGATAAAATCGGGATCAAACCTATATTTTTCTTACTTAACCTTAGGTTAATTTAATTTAATGAAAGGGAATAAAATTGCCTAAACCCTTGCTATTTTATTTGAGTTTTGGTTCAAGTCTGATAAAAATAATATTCTACAACCAGCAATTCATTTATTTTCAAACCGACCTATTTACTATCTATTATTTGATTGACTAATCCTTTATATTGGAATAGGTGAAAGGTCAAATGGTTTGGCACTTTCTCATGAGGGGAGGAGTTGAGAGAATTTTGAATCAAAGTTTTGGATTTTTGTTCTTCCTTCACCATAATAATATCTTGGGGTTTGCAGTGATAACTTTATATATCTACTATACGCCCATTCACTAAAATATGTCTATGGTTAACTAATTAGCGGGTTGCGGGAATAGTCAAAGCCATACCCAATCGAAAAAAGATGTTATCCAAATGCATTTCAAGTAATTGTAGTAAAACTTGACTTGTTGGCCCCTTGGCTTTTCCAACGATACGAACGTATTTAAGTAATTGTCGTTCTGTAAGACAATAATGAAACAACATTTTTTATTTTTCTTCTAGGCGAATATGATATTGAGATTTTTTCCTGGAGCGCAATTGGTTTCTAAGATCACTCCCAGCTTTAGGCCTTTTATTAGTTAGTCCTGGTAAAACCCCCAGGCAGCGTATTTTTTGAAATGAGGTCCTCAGTAACGTCACATAAAAACTCCTTATTCTTATTTAGAATCCATTTCATTCTTTTTTTTTTTAAATTGAATTTTACAGAATAAACCTAAACTAAAACTGAACTAAATCAAGCGAAGTTTGCTAAAGTAGTGTACTTGTACTATAAAGAAGAATAAAGAAGAATGAGATAAATTGGATAAATATTCAAACTTTCTATTTTTATATATATAGAAAATTCTTTTCCTAGCATAGTTGGGAGTTCCTATAACTTAATCAATTGATGGATTTTGGAAAAGGGGGAAGACACTTTTTCAATATTCTTTCATTTCAAAGGGAGATTATCAATTTTTCAAAAATTGAAGAAAAAATCAAAAATAGAAAAAGGCTGGCTATCAGAATCGAACCGATGACCATTGCATTACAAATGCAATGCTCTAACCTTTGAGCTAAGCAGGCCCACAAAATAGAAATTTTCTATGCATAGGAATTCAATACACTATAGTATAGTGTCTATAGAAATATAGAAAAGAATAAAATCTATAATTTCCAATAAATATTAAATATTATAGAACATAATGATTTAGATAGCAATATAGAATTTCAATTTCTTTATCACAATTCAAAATTCGAATACAATTAGAATATTATACTATTTGAGAGTCAATCTTAAATATTTTTAGATAGTCAAATTTTCTTTTTTATTTTTAATTTTGAATTCACATAACATTTGAAATTCTTTTTGTTAAACTTCTATAATTTCTCTCCTATATATTTCTAATTCTATATTTCTTTCAAATTTGAATTATTTAATTAGTTATAACTAATCAGACATTTCTCGGCTTTCATTCGTAAAAGGGGAAGTTAAGATAAAAAAAAAGAATCGACCGTTCAATTATCCCCAATTGCATGGGAAAAATGGTAGGAAGAGAAACATATATATGGAGTATATATCAATCTATATTGAATTGCCGATATAGAAATAATAAAATCCAATTTGATTGGATCAACTACGAGTTTCCTATAGGTAAGAAAGAAAATACTTTTTTAGAGATAGTAATCGCTATCTAATAAATTCAAGGGTTCCAGTATAAATGAAAGAAAAAAGGAATGATATCATAATAAGATTCTAATCTCAAAACAAAAGGAATGGGGGATATGGGGAAATTGGTAAATGCTGTAGACTTAATTAGATTGAGCCTTGGTATGGAAACCTACTAAGTGATAACTTTCAAATTCAGAGAAACCCAGGAATTAATAATAATGGGCAATCCTGAGCTAAATCATGCTTTCTCAAAATAAATGTTCAGAAAACAAAAAATAAAAAAGGATAGGTGCAGAGACTCAATGGAAAATGTTCTAACAAATGGAGTTGACTACATTGGTAGAGGAATCTTTCCATCAAAACTTCAGAAAGGATAAAGGATAAACGTATCTATTGAGTACTATATTAAATGATTAATGATAGCCCAAATTTGAATCTATACTTTTTTATATGAAAATGGAAGAATTGGTGTGAATTGATTCCACATTGAAGAAAGAATCATATATTCATTCATCAAATCATTCACTCCATAGTCCGATAGATCTTTTAAAGAACTGATTAATCGGATGAGAATAGAGTCCCATTCTATATGTAAATCTCGGCAACAATGAAATTTATAGTAAGAGGAAAATCGTTGACTTTAAAAATCGTGAGGGTTCAAGTCCCTCTATCGCTAAAAAAAGCCTATTTGACTCCTAAAATATTTATCCTATCCCTTTTTTTAATTAGCGATTCCAAATTCCTTTATCTTTTTGATTCTTTGACAAACGAAACTTATTTGGGCATAAATGACTTTCTCTTATCACAGAATACATATCCAAATTAAGCAGGGAATCCCTATTTGAATGATTCACAATCAATAGCATTATTCATACTGAAACATGGAAAGTCGTCTTTTTGATGATCCAAGAAATTACACAGGACTTGAAGAAAACTTTGTAATCCCCCCTTGTCCTTTTAATTAACATAGACCTCAATCATCTAATAATAATAAAATGAGGATGGGATGACACATTGTGAATGGTCGGGATAGCTCAGTTGGTACAGCAGAGGATTGAAAATCCTCAAGTCACCAGTTCAAATCTGGTTCCTAGCACATGGTTAATTTATTTGAGGTCTTTCTTTTATAAATTAATTGATATGAAGTGAGATACATATACATATTAATTTCGAATTTGAATCCTAATACATACTTTTATCTATCTTGGCGAGATATACCCCATCTATTTTCTAGATGGGTAGAGTTTCATAAATAAAGTATCTAAAATGAAATTTGATTTTATATTTTTTTTCTTTTGTTTAGTTCAAAAAGAATGTTAATACTTCATACATTTTTGAAAGTTTAAATTGGTTGGTTGAAAGACCAAAAAGTTAAAGTTGAAATAGACAAGATTTGGTTCAGATACAATACAAATAAATCGAATTCGATACCCTTTCATTTCTTTGTATTTTTGTTCCTATTTGATTTCCTAATTCGTCTCAACATGACTTTCTAGAATCGGTCTAAGCAATAGGCACAATACAAAGTTTATGATGCAGAACTCGTTTAAGTCATCTTATTGGTTCGGCTCATACAAAATAAATATCTTCCAAATAAATATAAGAATCCTAACTAATCCCTAATTCTGCATTTTTTTGTTAGCTTATCCATAATTCCATAATATAAAAGAGACTTCCATTATTCTGGTTAATCTAGAACAAAAAGTCCAATCCTTGAATCTCTGAAATTGTAAAAGTGGAAATTACTTTCTTATCATTCAATTAGCATCTTGTATTTCATAAAACTTGGGGGCAATATAATCCTTACATAAGGGCCATCCTATCCAAATTTTAGGTATTAAGATACGTTTCAAGTGTGGATGATTATCATAGAGATTCCCAACATATCATAAGATTCTCGTTCTTGAAAATCCACTCTTTTCCAAACCTAGAAAATGGACGGAATTCAAGGATTCCTCCTTGAGGCAAATACTTTTATGCATACCTCTTCTGGTTGATCCACACCATACTCTATTCTGGTAAGATAATACACACTAGCTAACAGTCTGCCAGGTGCTACATCATAGGCACATTGGGAAGCGTAGATAATTGTAACCATATACATATAAAATGACAGCAATAGAATGCCAATCCTCGGCTTTATTTGTGAAGTCTCTATTCCTTGATAATCAAAGCCCAAAGATCTATGAAGTATCCCATGCTTGAATAGCCAAGCAGACAAACGACGTTGCATCTTTTTTATCTCCCGCATTTTTATTTAGAATATTTCATTTTCTCGATCAAATAGATGAAGATTGACCCGCTACTTGTTATTCTGTACAAAGAAGTCCTGCCTAATTCACTAATTCGTGAGAAGATACTGAACTTTTATATTTGAAACGGTTTCAGTAGGGATCTCTGAAGTAGATGTTGGTTCATAGAGGAATCTTTGATCATAATTTCTAGTATTCATACTGCGTCCAATATGAAACTTGTGATTGGTCGTAAAAAATCGATTTGCTTGTTGAGACCTAATTCTATCTTCATAGATTTCTCAAGATATTTTCTTTCAAAGTTTTGTTATAGCATCTATAACTGCTTTTGGTTTTGGGGGACAACCCGACAAATAGACATCCATAGGAATTAGCTTATCTACTCCCCAAACAATACTATAAGAATCGGTACTAAACATCCCTCCTCTAATTGTACAGGCTCCCATAGCAATAACATATTTTGGTTCTGGCATTTGCTCATATAACCTCACTAAGGAGAGGGCCATTTTCATTATTACTATTCTGATTGTTAAAATTAGATCCGCTTGTCTAGGACTCGATCTTAGTACTAGTCCATAATGATAAAGTCAAATCGTGATCCAATTAATGAAACAAATTCAATAAAAAAACAACTGGTACCACAGAGAAGCGGCCATAAACTAGAGAGTTTTGACCAATTTGAAAGATCATTTAAGGTAGTTAAAATAACTGAATTTTCAGTTGCTCAATCAAGTAAAGGAAACTCAATGGAATTCATAACTTTTTCAATCTTTTTTCCCTTTTCTTTTTATTGTTTGAATATTCAGGAGCTAAGACCATTCCAATGCTCCCTTTTGCCATGCATAAACTAAATCAACAGTTAAGATAAGCATAAAAATTAAAGCTTCCATAAATACAAATACACCCAATACATCGAAACTCAGTACCCATGGATAAAGAAAAACCATTTCAACATCAAAAACAACAAAAACTAGAGCAAACATATAATAATAGATTCTAAATTGTAACCAAGCATCGCCCATTGGTTCTATACCCAATTCGTAACTAGAAAGTTTCTCCGGCCCTTTCCTAATCGGGGCTAAAATCCCAAAAATAAAAAATGCCAAAATAGGAATAAGACTTGATATTATTAGAAATGCCCCAAAAATATCATATTTGTAAAGCAAAAACATAGACAGACTCCTATGAACGTGGAAAATATACCGGATTGGTCGATTTGAATTGAAGTTGTAAAGTCATCCATAACTGTTTAGTCAAAACAAGAATTCATTTTAACCAAACCATCTAGTTTCCTTTGATTATTGCGGGGCATATCTCATTTCAAGATTTATCGACTGACTTGACTGGGATCCTATTTCCAATCTGCTTCATTTTTTATTTATTTGGATTTTCTTTAGTTAGTATAACTCTATATGTTTCACTTAGACAAATTCTCTTGTTTTTACCGATGATTCTTGCTAAAGAAAGTGACTTACAAATAAAAATAAAATTGAATTCTTATTTTGTGTTTAAGAGTTTTGAACTTATTATTCTTTTGATTATTTGAAATTTTTTTTTATAAAAATTCAATTTATAGATTTAGATTTTTTTAGGAATAGAATCAGGAGGTCTTTTGGTCTTTTTTTTCTTTCTTTGTGATTTAGAATAGAACAAGTATTCAAATGTAAGAGAACGGTGTAAAAGAATGGATAGGTATTTCCATCTCAGGATTTCGAATATCTTAATCTTAGTGTTGGTATATTCCATTTATTAGAATATAGGTGGGTTATTCTCTTGAGTGAATACAGAAAAAGAAGACCATCCCCTTTTTGTTGTGCTTTGCTAGGTCTAGGTAAGGTATACGAAGAAAAAGCTTATTTAACATTGTTGACAATGAAACTTACCAAAGAGATTCGTTTTTCAACAAACTTTAGCTTGTCCACAAATACATCAGGTTATTCCCTAGATTTATGTGAATAACTCTTTGGAGTTTTACACTGGGCTTGTGTCATGATTTAAACTTCTTAAATTCATTAAGGTTAAGTATTCCAAAGAAAAGAAGTATCACTAACTTAACCCCTTGATTGTGGATAGGAAAATTCATATGGAATTTCCCTCTGAAGATTAATGACGAAAGGTTGGTTTGTTTATCCACGATTGGAAAAGGATCGATTTGATCCCTTAAAATATGTTTTTCTTTCCATTTTCTATTTTGCTTTAAATGATTCCTATGAGTGAGTTTCTAGAAAAAATTTGGTTTTAATGAACCAACCGGTCAGTTACAAGCAACAAACAAGAATGAAGAAATAAAAATTATACAATTTTATATTTCAAATTTTCATTTTATAGGGTTATACGGACTTGAACCGTAGACCTTCTCGGTAAAACAGATCAAACGTATTATTATCAAAATGATCTGAACTGTTTCAAAGACCCAACATGTATTTTTTTTGTATTGGGCTCTTTCATTAACTGATAGAAATGTCAGCCAATCCACCATATTTTTTCTTGACAGAAAAATAAGATAAAGAGATAGCTCCATGTGCTCTGATTCATTATTTGGGATTCTGATCTAGGAGCACTACCAAAGTGTTTCAAAGGTGGGGTTATCTTGACGTAGGTCTGTCTCTAACCTAGATTGTTTAAAGTTAAATGAAGTCTCTATTGTTTGGCTTAAAAAATAAAATATGAAACTTCATACACCTTCAAGTTCATATGATGAAAAGAGATTTTTTGAGAACCTTATACTCATTATGCCTAGCATTGAATTGACTGGTATTCACCTTATCAATATCTCAAATCAATGATGGGGTCTGTTTAGTACCTAAATGGGCACCCAAATCGGATCAAACCATTTGTCAAGCTATTGTTCTCTCTAAAGTTATGGAGTAAGACATCGATTTCTCAATAAGATCTATTTTTTTGAGTGTATGATGGACTCCTCTGAAAAACATTGGCGCACGTGTAAACGAGGTGCTCTACTAACTGAGCTATAGCCTTTAGTGCTTGTGATGCATATTTTATCATGTATATAATTTCTTGTCAAGATGACTATTCTATGATCCAACATCATAAATGTTTGAGTGATATTGCTTAGATTATTATTGCTTATAAGGAACATGATATTTATAGTCCATCGATAGGATGGGTTCCATTTGCTTCTCTTTGGGATGATAAATGACCTACTTAACTCAGTGGTTAGAGTATTGCTTTCATACGGCATGAGTTATTGGTTCAAATTCAATAGTAGGTAGAACTTATTAGATACCATTGACTTCGGTATCTAATAAGTTTTAGGCCCCACCCTCTTTTATTTTTATTAATTTTGTAATTTTATCTATTATTTATTTTGATTTCATTTTTGAATTGCGTTGTATCAAAATTGGATTCTGCTTGATTGGATTCACTCGATAAAATCCAATCAAAATAAGGTTTATAAATAGAACTTCATTTGATTATTCAAATGCACCAACTAGTTATGAAATCGCATTGACAACCTCTACTCTTGTTCTAGCTCGTCGGAGAGCTAGATTTGCCTCAATTATTTGTCTCTTTCCCTCAACGTTTCTCAAATTAGCTTTTGCTATTTCAAGAGTTTGTTGAGCTTCTTGTGGATCAATATCACTACCCTTTTTCGCATCATTTACTAAAACAGTGATATCATTATTGCCTATTCTAGCAAAACCACCCATCAGAGCTATCATTAACCATTGGTCCTTAAGGCATATTCTCAAAATCCCTATATTTATAGTTGTAGTAATAGGAGCAAGATTTGGTAACACACCAATTTGACCACTATTCATAGATAAAATGATTTCTTTCACTTTTGAATTCCAAACAATTCGATTAGGGGTCAGTACACAAAGATTTAAGGTCATTTCTTCAAATTGCGCTCCATTTCTAAGTTCATAGCCTTCACGATAGCTTCATCAATATTACCTACCAAATAAAAGGCTTATTCAGGAAGACCATCTAATTCTCCAAAAAGGATCAATTGAAACCCTCTAATGGTTTTTGCTAGACCAACATATTTTCCTAGAGAACCGGTAAATACTTCGGCTACAAAAAAGGGTTGTGATAAGAAACGCTCAATTTTTCGCACTCTTGTTAAGGTTAAATGATCCTCTATGGATAATTCGTCTAACCTAAGGACAACTATAATGTCCTAAAGCTCTTTATAACATTGTAAATTTGCTTAACTCTTTGTGTAGTTTTATAATGTTCCTCATCGACAATCCGAGGTTGAAGCATGGTTGAAGTTGAATCTAAAGAATCTACTGCTAGATAGATCCCTTTGGCAGCTAATCTTCTTGATAGTACGGTAGTAGCATCTAAATGTGTAAATATCGTAGCAGGAGCAAGATCGTCAAGTCTTCTACTAGTACATAAACTGCTTGAATAGAAGTTATGAACCGCTCTTTGGTAGAAGTAATTCTTTCTTGTAAAGAGCCCATTTCGGTACTTAGGGTGGGTTGATAACTGACAGTGGAAGGCAGTCTACCTAATAAAGCTGATACTTCAAATCCCACTTGGACGAAACGGAAGATATTGTCTATAAATAGAAGTACATCTTGTTCATTAACATCTCAAAAATATTCCACCATCATTAGGGCAGTCAAACCAACTCTCATATGATCTCCTGACGATTCATTCATCTAGCCGTAAACTAGAGCCACTTTTAATTCTACAATATTTTCTTCAATAATCGCTCTAGATTCTTTCATTTCCATGTAAAGATCATTTCCTTCACGAGTACATTCACCCACTTCACCAAATATGGATACGCCCCTATAGGCTTTAGCAATATTGTTAATCAATTCCATAATGAGTATCGTTTTACCAATCCTAGCTCCCCCAAATAGTCCAATTTTGCCCCCACAGCGATAAAGGGCTAAAAGATCTACTACTTTAATTTTTGTTTTAAAAATAAATAATTTTGTATCTAACTGTATAAAGGCAGGCGCAAATCGATGAATAGAAAATGTTGTACTAGTGTCTACAGGACCTAAATTATCAACAGGCTCTCCAAGCACGTTGAAAATTTATCCCAGAGTCGCTCCACCAATCAGAACACTGAGAGGAGCTCCCTTATCAATCACTTCTATTCCTCTCATCAGACCATATGTAGCACTCATAGCTACAGCTCTAACTCGATTATTTCTTAATGATTGCTATACCTCACAAGTCACATTAATTGGTTGACAAATAGTATCTCGACCTTTAACTACCAGAGTATTATAAATATTAGGCATCTTGCCTGGTGGAAAGGCTATATCTAGTACCGAATTGATAATTTGGATAATACGCCCCAAGTTTTTTTTTCAAGCATGGAAACCCCAGAACCAGAAGTAGTAGGATTAATTCTCTTAATAATAATAAATAAATAAACATGTCAAATTTTTTTTTGTGAAAATTATCAAATTCAAAATAAATGTTCGATAGCACATTGATTAGTTAATTCAATAAGAAATGCGAGTTAGCACTCGATTTTGTTGGTGCCATCCAATCAAATCTAATTCAATTGTTTACTTATTCAATGAGTGAACTTGCAAGCTCAACCAAACTAATTTGAAAATTTCAAATGGATGAATAAGGATCTTGAGAAAGTTTTTCATTTGTCTATCATTATAGACAATCCCATCTATATTATATAAAATATTCTACGAAATTCAAACCCAAACTCTATTTACATTACAATTCATTATTTCTATCTTATTGGCTCTTCTTATTTTTTATTTGAGCCTCTTAATTTATGCCTATAGTCTATTCTTTTCATTCTTTTATACCCTTTCATTTCATAGATGAATTCCGCCTATTTTCACATCTAGGATTTACATATACAACATATATCACTGTCAAGAGGGAATTTCTTATTAGTTAGGTTAGGTATTTCAATTCCAAACGAGGTCAAAAATCAAAATGGGGTTGCACTATATATATGAAAGAGTATACAATAATGATGTGTTCGATAAATCAAATACCATGGTCTAATAATCAAACATTCAAATTAGTTGATAATATTAGTATTAGTTGGGAAGTTTCTGAAAGATTCCTGTGAAAAGTTTCATTAATGCCTAATTCATTCGTGTCGAGTAGACCTTGTTGTTGTCAGAATTCTTAATTCATGAGTTGTAGGGAGGGATTTATGTCACCACAAACAGAGACTAAAGCAAGTGTTGGATTCAAAATGGGTGTTAAAGAGTACAAATTAACTTATTATACTCCTGAATACAAAACCAAAGATACTGATATCTTGGCAGCATTTCAAGTAACTCCTCAACCTAGAGTTTCGCCTGAAGAAGCAAGGGCCACGGTAGTTGTCAAATCTTCTACTGGTGCATGGATAATTATGTGGACCAATGGACTTACTAGCCTTGATCGTTACAAAGGGCGATGCTACCACATCGAGCCTGTTCCTGGAGAAGTAGATCAATATATCTGTTATATAGCTTATCCTTTAGACCTTTTTGAAGAAGGTTCTATTACTAACATGTTTACTTCTATTGTAGGAAATATATTTGGATTCAAAGCCCTGCGTGCTTTACGTCTAGAAGATTTACAAATCCCTCTTGCTTATATTAAAACTTTCCAAGGCCCATTTCATGGGATCCAAGTTAAGAGAGATAAATTGAACAAGTATGGTCGTCTCTTATTGGGATGTACTATTAAACCTAAATTGGGGCTATCTACTAAAAACTATGGTAGAGTAGTTTATAAATATCTTCGCGGTGGACTTGATTTTACCAAAGATGATGAGAACGTGAACTCCCAGCCATTTATGTGTTAGGGAGATCGTTTCTTATTTTGTGCTGAAGCCATTTATAAAGCACAGGCTAAAACAGGTGAAATCAAAGGGCATTACTTGAATGCTACTGCGGGTACATGTAAAGAAATGATCAAAAAAGATATATTTGCTAAAGAATTAGGAGTTCCTATTGTAATGCATGACTACTTAATAAGAGGATTCACTGTAAATACTAGCTTGGCTTATTATTGCCGAGATAATGGCTTACTTCTTTACATTTACTGTGCAATGCATGCAATTATTAATAGACAGAAGAATCATGGTACGCACTTTCGTGTACTACCTAAAGCATTTCGTATGTCTAGTGGAGATCATATTCACGCTAGTACCGTAGTAGGTAAACTTGAAGGAGAAGGAGAAATCACTTTAAGCTTTATTGATTTACTGCGTGATGATTTTATTGAAAAGTGTTATTCCTGTAGCTTCAGGGGGTATCACATATGGCATATGCTTGCTCTGACCAAGATCTTTGGGGATAATGCTGTACTACAGTTCAGTGGAGGAACTTTAGGACACCCTTGGGGTAATACGCCAGGTGCCGTAGCTAATCGAGTAGCTCTAGAAGCTTGTGTAAAAGCGCCTAATGAAGGACATGATCTTGCTACTGAGGGTAATGTCATTATCCGTGAGGCTAGCAAATGGAGTCCTAAACTAGCAGCCGCTTGTGAAGTATGGAAAGAGAACAAATTTGAGTTCACAATAATAGATATTTTAGATAAGTAAGATAACAAGTAATTACTCTCCGTTCTCTTAATTGAATTGCAATTAAACTCGGCCCAATTTTTTACTAAATAGATTAAGCCGAATACAAAGATTCTATTGTTGTCTTAGATTTACAATTAAACCTATGGATCCTTAGGATTGGTATATTCGTTATATATACTGTAGTTTCCCTGACTCAAGCGAAGTATCACAAATCTTTCGATCCATCCTGTATATTGTCTTTTTTGTTTCGTGTTGGAATAGAACCTTAATTTATTACTTGTTATTAGTTAGTTATTAGACGAGATTTTACAAAAAAAAAAAAATTAGAAGAGAACAAATATTTCTTTTATTTGTTTGATGCGAAGACATAAGAAAACCCACTTTTTATCATTATATTTAATTTAGAATGAAAAGGGATTCCATCATATTCATATATAGTGAAGTCTTACCCCCGGATTCCCACAAAACAAAAGAGAATCCTTTTTCACACTTCTTATTATTATTTATAGTGATTGAATTTTGTATGTTTAGTCAGATAGGAAATAAGATATTCAAATAAAAATAAAGAATTGGGCATCGAATGACTATTCATCGATTGTATTTTTATGCAAATAGGGGGCAAGAAAAATCTATGGAAAGATGGTGGTTTAATTCAATGGTGTTTAAGAAGGATTTAAAATGCAGGTATGGGATAAAGAAATCAACGAACAATCTTAGTCCTATTAAAAATACTACTGAAAGTGAAGATCCGAATAGAAAAGGTAGGGCTAAAAACATTCATAGTTGGAGGGGTCTGGACAATTCTAGTTACAGTAATGTTGATCATTTATTTGGCGTCAAAGACATTCGGAATTTCATTTTTGATGATACTTTTTTAGTTCGGGATAGTGATGGAGACAGTTATTCTATCTATTTTGATATTGAAAATCAGATTTTTGATATTAACAACGATCATTCTTTTCTGAGTGAACTAGAAAGTTCTTTTTCTAGTTATCGCAATTCTAGTTATATGAACAATAGATGTACGAGTCAAGATTCCTTATACAATCGTTACATGTACGTAACTCAATCTAGTTGGAATAATCACATTACTAGTTACATTGACAATTATCTTCAGTCTCAAATATGTATTGATACGTCCATTGTATGTGAGAGTAGTGATAGTTACATTTCTAGGTGCGTTTTTGAGAAATGTAGAACTAGTAGTGAAAGCAAGAGGTCCAGTATACGAACCCACACGAAAAGTAGTGATTTAATTCTAAGGAAAAGATCTAATGATCTTAAGGCAACTCACAAATACAGGCATTTATGGGTTTAACGCGAAAATTGTTATGAATTATTATAAGAAATTTTTGAAATCACAAATGAATATTTGTGAACAATGTGGATATCATTTGAAAATGAGTAGTTTAGAGAGAATCAAAATTTCAATTGACCCCGGTACTTAGGATCCTATGGATGAAGACATGGTCTCTTTGGATCTCATTGGATTTCATTCGGAGAAGGAGCCTTATAAAGATTGTATTAGTTCTTATCAAAGAAAGATAGGATTAATTCAGGCTGTTCAAACAAGTGTAGGTCAACTAAATGGGATTCCCGTAGCAATTGGGGTTATGGATTTTTAGTTTATGGGGGGTAGTATGGGATTTGTAGTCAGGGAGAAAATCACCCGTTTGATTAAGTACGCTACCAATCAATTTCTACCTCTTATTATAGTGTGCACTTTGGGGGGGCACGTATGTAAGAAGGAAGTTGAGCTTGATGCAAATGGCTAAAATATCATCTGCCTTATATGATTATCAATCAAATAAAAAGTTATTTTATGTATCAATCCTTACATCTCCTACCACTTGTGGGGTAATAGCTAGTTTTGGTATGTTGGGAGATATCATTATTGCCGAACCCAATTCTTACATTACATTTGCGGGTAAAAGAGTAATTGAACAAACATTAAAGAAAACAATACCCGAAGGTTCACAAGCGGCTGAATATTTATTTCAAAAGGGCTTATTTGACCTAATCATACCACATAATCTTTTAAAAAGCGTTCTGAGTGAGTTATTTAAGCTCCACGCCTTCTTTCCTTTGAATTCCAATTGAATCAAGTAGAGCGCACTAAGTTCAATTTTTTTATTTGTAGCAAACAAGTAGTTAGCTTATCAAAATCAAAGTAAATAAGAACGGAGTTTTCTTTGGGGACCTAAGATCTAATTGTAGAAAGAATGAAAAGTTGTAGATAACTCTTTTTTTTTTTACCTAGATTCCCAATTACTAATTAAGAAATCTCTATCAACAAGATAAAAGCGTGAGTTCTTCCTTTTGTAAAATTAGGCAAATAAAACGAATTTCATCTTACGTATATAATAAACTTCAAAGATAGAAAAGATAGATTTATAGTTTTCTATCTTTCACCATCTCCCAAAAATCTCATTTTCACTAAAAATCCCGATTGTGTCGCATTCTAACGAATCTTTTGATAATTTGTAAGAAACTCTTTCTTTAGTAAATTAGAAGACAAGAACAAAGCACAAAGAAATGAAGAAAAATAATAAAGTTGATTATCATACGTATCTTTCGTGTAGAAAGATGAATAAGTCCATTTATTTAGTTCTACATTCCTTGGACTTATTCTATATACTCACTTAGATATATAGATACTTATATTTCTAATAAGAATTTTCAAATTGAATTAATT
>JACGDI010001558.1:613784-647878 GCA_014898725.1 Jacaranda copaia | reverse complement strand
GTAAGAAACTCTTTCTTTAGTAAATTAGAAGACAAGAACAAAGCACAAAGAAATGAAGAAAAATAATAAAGTTGATTATCATACGTATCTTTCGTGTAGAAAGATGAATAAGTCCATTTATTTAGTTCTACATTCCTTGGACTTATTCTATATACTCACTTAGATATATAGATACTTATATTTCTAATAAGAATTTTCAAATTGAATTAATTAATAATAACTACGAATTTCTAATAATTACAATTCTTAATTATAATTAGTATAAATACAAAATATGATATTTAAAAAAAATCATAACAGGTATAAATAGTAAATCGAGGTACCCATTTTATGACAACTTTCAATTTTCCCTCTATTTTTTTGCCTTTAGTAAGCCTAGTATTTTCAACAATTGCAATGGCTTCTTCATTTCTTCATGTTCAAAAAAACAAGATTGTTTAGATCTAAGGGGACCCAATCTCATCCGTTTGTTTGAAACTTAGACTTGTAGCATAACACATATATTTATTTTGGGAAATATGGTATAACATGTGATTTCCACCAAACATAAAGGGAAAAGCTCTTATGCCTGCAGAAAATGATCTATGGGTAAATGAATTCTAGCTAGTTTCAAATAGATCAGGATCGCTGGATGCCTAAAATGTAAAGTTGGTGGATCTATATATATATATATCAATATGTATATTGGGATCATATGAAAGGTATGATATTATTTTAGATCTAACCAATTTGATGAACTACACCTAAAAGTTCACATCAAACTAGTGCTAGTTCACATCAAACTAGTGCTAGTTGATGAGAGTTCCTTTGGAAACAAAAAAAGATAAAGTCAAAATCATTTGGGGTATTCTCTCAATTCCAATAAAATGCAATCGGATCAAGTATGAATTGGTGATTAGAACATATATGGATAGAACTTATAATGGGGTCTCGAAAACTAAGTAATTTTTGCTAGGTCCTTATCATTTTTTTAGGTTCATTAGGATTCTTATTGGTTGGAACTTCCAGTTATCTTGGTAGAAATTTGATATCTTTTGTTTTGTTTGAGCAAATCATTTTTTTCGCAAGGGATCGTGATGTCTTTCTACGGGATCACGGGTCTCTTTATTAGTTCCTATTTGTGGTGCACAATTTCCTGGAATATAGGTTGTGGTTATGATCGATTCGATAAAAAGGAAGGAATAGTGTGTATTTTTTGTTGGTGATTTCCTGGAAAAAATCATTGCATATTCCTCAGATTCCTTATAAAAGATATTCAATCCGTTAGAATAGAAGTTAAAGATGGTATTTATGCTTGTTGTGTTCTTTATATGGACATCAGAGGCCAGAGGGCTATTCTGTTGACCTGTACTGATGAAAATTTGACTCCATGAGAAATTGAACAAAAAGCCGCGAAATTCACCTATTTCTTGTGCATACCAATTAAAGTCTTTTGAGAAAAGGAACTGGGCTGAAGAACGAATGCTTTCTCAGCAAGAGGGAAAAAATGTAAGAATCTTTTCTATAACATAACTTAACTAAAGTTTCATCAAAACATTCAGTCGAGCCAAAGCCGACATATATGGGACAACCATAAAATAAAACTCTTTTTTTGGTGGTTCTTTATGTGTATCCAAATCCATACAACTCAATTGAAACAAGTAAGAAATGGAACTACTAGATTCAATTCATCTCATATATCAAACGATTTCGAAAGAAAGAAATTTCTCTCTTTTTTATTTTTAGTTCAATATTTATTGGAAGTGATACTTTAGATGCAGATAAATCATATCTTGTAAATTATTTCCTTTTTGTCAATCGACCTTTTTTAATCCTTTCATTTGTGTTCTTTACTAACCAATAATGGGTTTTCTTAATAATGATAACAGGCCTATTTCTATCTTATTTTGCCACTCAATTTTTTGATCATCACAATATTTTTCTCTCAATTATTCTATTCTTGGCTATGGTGAATCGTTGGCATTTTGTTGAAATATTGGATATTTTGATAGAAAAGGAGTTATTTTGTCTCAAAATTTCAATAATATTCATTCCTTAAAGTACTTCTTTTGGTCATTTATCGAAAGGAGACACTTGTTTGGAATTTCATGTTTGAAAGAAATATTCGATCACATGGAGTCGACAAATGAAGTGGGTTAATTAAAAATTCACAGGTGAAAAATGGCAAAAAACAAAGCATTCACTCATTTTTTGTATCTTGCATCTATAGTATTTTTTCCTTGGTGGATTTCTCTCTCATTTACTAAAAGTATGGAATCTTGGGTTACTAATTAGTTGAATATTGGTCAATCCAAATGTTTTTTGAATGATAATCAAGAAAAAAGTATTCTAGAAAAGTTCATAGAATTAGAGGAAATCCTCTTCTTGGATGAAATGATCAAGGAATACTCAGAGACACATCTAAAAATGCTTCCTATAGGAATTCACAAAGAAACAATCCAATTAATCAAGATACACAATAAGGATTGTATCCATACGATTTTGCACTTCTTGACAAATATAATATGTTTTGTTATTCTAAGCAGTTATTCTATTTTAGGTAATAAATAACTTGTTATTCTTAATTCTTGGGCCTAGGAATTCCTATATAACTTAAGTGATATAGTAAAAGCTTTTTTGATTCTTTCATTAACTGATTTATGTATCAGATTTCATTCACCTCACGGTTGGGAACTAATGAATGGTTTTGTTTACAAAGATTTTAGATTTGTTCATAATGATCAAATTATATCTGGTCTTGTTTCCACTTTTCCATTTATTCTCAAAACTATTTTTAAATATTAGATTTTTCGTTATTTAAATCATGTCTCTCTGTTACTTGTAGTTATTTATCATTCAATGAATGATTGATAAATGATCCACCGATATTAATCTAATCAATTAGAATGTTTCTTACTTTGTAGTTCTACATATGGATTAAAAACTTTCTATTCGGGGGATTTTCATCCTATAGTATTCCAGTAAAATGATTTCAGTAAATAGTAGAATCGTGGATAGGGAACTATACTAGTGACCTACCCAATTTATTGTGGAAATTTTTGGATCAATGATTAGACCATGCATACTAGAAATACTTTTTCTTGGATAAAGGAACAGATTACTCGATCTATTTCCATATCACTCATGATATATATCATAACTCGGACATCCATTTCAAGTGCATATCCCATTTTTGTGCAGCAAGGTTATGAAAATTCACGAGAAGCGACTGGGCGTATTGTATGTGCCAATTTCCATTTAGCTAATAAGCCCATAGATAGTGAGGTTCCACAAGTTGTACTTCCTGATACTGTATTTGAAGAGTTGTTCAAATTCCTTGTGATAAGCAAGTGAAACAAGTTCTTACTAATGGTAAGAAAGGGGGTTTGAATGTGGGGGTGGTTTTTATTTTACTAGAGGGGTTTGAATTAGCTCCTTCCAATCATATTTGTCTCGAGATGAAAGAAAAGATAGGCAATTTGTCTTTTCAAAGCTATCGCCCTAATAAAAAAAATATTCTTGTGATAGGGCCTGTCCCTAGTTAGAAATATAGTTAAATCACCTTTCCTATTCTTTCCCTTGACCTTGCTACTAAGAAAGATGTTCACTTCTTAAAAATCCTATAGACGTAGGGGGGAATAGGGGAAGGGGTCAGATTTATCCCAATGGAAGCAAGAGTAACAATACAGTTTATAATGCTACAGGAACGAGTATAGAAAGTAAAATCATACAAAAAGAAAAGGGGGGATATGAAATAACCATAACAGATCCATCGGATGGATGTCTAGTGGTTGATATTATCCTACCAGGACCAGAACCACTTGTTTTAGATGGTGAATCCATCAAATTTGATCAACCATTAATGAGTAATCCTAATGTGGGTGGGTTTGGTCAGGTCTCAAATATTATTTGAAATTCAGAAGAACTGCGTGGGGGGGCCATTGAACAGCTGGAAAAAGCCCGAGCCCACTTACGAAAAGTAGAAATGGAAGTAGATCAGTTTCGGGTGAATGGATCTCTAAGATAGAGTGAGAAAAATTAAATTTGTTTAATTCAACTTATAAGACTTTGGAACAATTAAAAAATTACAAAAATGAAACAATTCAGTTTGAACAGCAAAGGGCGATTAATCAAGTCCAACAACGGGTTTTCCAACAAGCTTTATAAAGAGCTCTAGGAACTTTGAATCATTGTTTGAACAATGAGTTGCATTTACGTACCATTAGTGCCAATATTGGCATGCTGGGATTGATGAAAGAAAGAACTGATTAGTCTTCTACTATAGGCATTAGGCATTATTTTTTTTTTCTTTTCAAAAAATAATTAAGAAAAATGCATGGTAACCATTCAAGCCAATGAAATTAGTAATATTATCTATGAACATATTGAACAATATAAAGAGAAGTCAAGATTATAAATACTAGTACCATACTTCAAATGGGCAATGGTATTGCTCGTATTCATGGTCTTGATAAAGTAATGGTGGGTGAATTAGTCGAATTTCAAGAAGGTACAATAGGTATTGCTCTGTATTTGGAATCAAATAATGTTGGAGTTGTATTAATGGGTGATAGTTTGATGATACAAGAAGTTCTGTAAAGGCAATAAGAAGAATTGCTCAGACACCCATGAGTGAGGCTTATTTGTGCCATGTTATAAAATCCCTGGCAAAACCTATTGATGGTAGAGGTGAAATTTCAGCTTCTGAATCTTGATTAATTGAATCTCCTGCTCCAGGTATTATTTCCCAGCATTTCGTATACGAGCCTCTTCAAACTAGGCTTATTGCTATTGATTCGATGATCCCTATAGGAGTGGTCAGTGAGAATTAATTATTGGAGACAGACAAACCAGTAAAATAGCAATAGCTACATATATGATTTTCAATAAAAAAGGTCAAAATGTAATATGTGTTTATGTAGCTATCGAGCAAAAAGCAACTTCTATGGCTCAGGTAGTAACTACTTTACAAGAAAGAGAGGCGATGGAATACACTTTGTGGTAGCTGAGATAGCGGATTCCCTTATTACATTATAATACCTAGCTCCTTATATAGGAGCTGCTTGAGCTGAATATTTTATGTACCATAAACAACACACTTTAATCATTTATGATGATCTCTCCAAACAAGCCCAAGCTTATCGCCAAATGTCTCTTCTATTACGAAGACCCCTAGGTCGTGAAACTTATCCAAGGAATGTTTTTTATTTGCATTCACGACTTTCGAAAAGAGCTGCTAAATTAAGTTCTAGTTTGGATGAAGGAAGTATGACCACCTTACCAATAGTTGAAACTCAATCGGGAGATGTTTCGGCTTATATTCCTACTAATGTAATTTCCATTACCAATGGACAAATATTTTTATCTGCTGATCTATTCAATGCTGGAATCAGACCTGCTATTAATGTAGGTATCTCCATTTCCAGAGTAGGGTTTGCAGCTCAAATTAAATCCATGAAACAAGTAGTTGGTAAATTAAAATTTGAACTAACGCAATTTGCAGAATTAGAAGCCTTTGCACAATTGGCTTCAGATCTTGATAAAGGTACTCACAATCAATTGGCAAGAGGTCAACGATTACATGAATTTCTTAAACAATCTCAATCAGCTCCTCTTACGGCAGAAGAATAGATAATAACTATTTATACCGGAACAAATGATTATCTTGATTCATTAGAAATTGGACAGGTAAGGAAATTTCTTGTTGAATTATGCACTTACTTAAAAACTAATAAACCTTGGCTCCAAGAAATCATATCTTCTACTAAGACATTTACTAAGGAAGTAGAAGTGCTTTTGAAAGAAGCTATTCAGGAACAAATGGATTGATTTCTACTTCAGGAACAAGCATAAATAAATTGCTCACTTTTAGCTTAAAAAAGGAATCAAGTGTCTCAGATTCAAATTATGCAAAAAGTCTTTCTTGCTATCGAAGTCAAAAATAGACGGAAATAAATTGCGTCCAATAGGATTTGAACCTATACCAAAGGTTTAGAAGACCTTTGTCCTATCCATTAGACAATGGACACCGTTCATTCTGATTTTTTTCGTATTTTTATTTTTCTACCTCTTGTTTGAATTGAAAATAAAAAAAAATTAGATTGTATGTGATATAATTTTATGAATTGTATATTCAATAATTCACTAATCGTAATCATAAATCATAATATATTATCTATATTCTAGAATAGAATTCTAATAGAGTATTTAGAAAAAAGGAAATAAGCAGGTAGCAGGAATCGAACCCGCATCGTTAGCTTGGAAGACTAGGGGTTATAGTCAACGTTGATTTAGCACTTTGAATGTCTCTAATTCAAAACTGAACATGAAACTTTGGTTTCATTTGGCTCCTTTATGGAAGATGATTAAATTCCTAGATCTAAGATGTGAACAAAATGAACAAAATTATACCCATAACACCTCTGTCAGCTTTTTGTCTGAATACAAATAAAACGAATCTCTTTCTAGATGATCCTTCTAGAAGAAGGTGATTCTAACATTCTTTCCAATTACTTCATTCTCTATTTCTGTTTGAGAGGATCCTAAGGGAAAGGATTTTATTTCCACCAAGCTAAAATAATATACCGATGTCTCTAGTAAACCAAAGTCATCGTTGAATAGTTATTTTGCTTCAATTTCTTTCTTTAGCAATAAAAAAAAATGGAAGATTTAGTTATGATTAGAAATTGACTTTCTATCTTTAACCGTGGATCCTTTACTCATACTTATTCAATTGGAAGTCTTGGTCCAATTCAAAAATTGTCTCGCAATTTCATAATCTGATTTTTCAATTTATAAGTGACTCATGGATACAAATCACGAGAATGCATAATGTTTTCTCAAATTTATCACTGAGAGGTAAAGGATTAAATCCTTCTAAGAAATAAAGTTTTTGATCAGAATATGAATAAAACTGAAAGACCCTTTAACTATTAAAGGGTTAATAGAACGAATCACACTTTTACCACTAAACTATACCCACTACAATACGATTATTGTATACAAATAGGCCTTTTGTCGAACAAGATAATTGAGCATGATCAAGATAGGATTATCAAAGAATCATCAAAATGAGAGTGTTGAACTTTTTCATGGGGAGATAAAAATTCAATGACATTTGGAAAAGAGGCTTCATTTAAGTTAAATTAAATACCTAAAGTTTTCTTTGTTGTTGAAGAAGATAGATGATACGGATTGAAAAAAAAACTAAAATAATAACAGAAAAATGCATTGTGGAAGAATCGAAAGTTTCTTTTTTAGTTCAGAAAATGAAAATAAAATATAACAAAAAAAAAAGAAAGACTATTTACATTCTTTTTCTTGTTGCTTGAATATAATAAAAAAAGGTTTTTTGTTTTCAAATTAGATATCAAATAAATCATTATTTATCTATAATTCGTTGGAACAAAAAAAAAAAGGCCTTGCTAGGTACTAACCAGGCCAGGCCATCAGAATAAGAAGGGTCTTTTGAACAAAATCAACACAAAGAGGCCTTCCATCTTTAGTTCAATTGTTGGCGCATTCGAGCCCCTCTTTTAGATAAAAGAAATTCTTGATTTGTGTATGTCTCTCTATATAATAGAATAGAGAAAGAAGAGAGAGAAAGAAAGACTCCTTACATTATGTGTAATGTAGTAATTATCTTTTTCAATTAGGAGAGATGGCTGAGTGGACTAAAGCACCGGATTGCTAATCCATTGTATGAGTTATTCGTATTGAGGGTTCGAATCCCTCTCTTTCCATTTCCATTGATGACTTGATTTATTTTTTTTAATTTTGAAAATCTTAATTAAACGTGTGGAATAGATAAAATCCTAAGAAAATTTGAAAATTAACCAAGAAAACCCTTTGGATTTTATTCTTCACGTCCAAGATTACACCTCAGATCATTCGATAGGAATCCAAAGATAAAGAGAGAAACGAAAAATATCACTACGGTATAAATGAAGAGTTTCAAAGTAAGCATTATATAATCTCTAAGATGTTTTTTTGGAAAAAAAAAAGAGAATAGATCTTCCATTTTTCTACCACATATCCTATTTTGACACCAAGAAATGAGTTTTTTTCCTAGAAATAGAAATGAATTGTTACAAATTCATTTGTTTTTCATTAACAAAAATTTTCATTTATATCCAAATTAGATTTTGTGGGAGACCCTAATAGGGTTAAGGTCTTTCATTGAAAAAAGGTACAAAATGAGGAAATGGGAGTAAGCCGGATTTATGGCGACTATCCAAGAATTTAAGTGTGCGAATCTAGAGTTCATACTCTAAAACTTATCTAATTTTCTCAATTGTTAGAATTTTTTCTCGAAGAAATCATGCATTTTCTAGGATATTAATTATTATTAAGGATCTCATCGAAAACTTACAGTAGCTTGCCAAACAAAAGCTAAGAGAAAAAAAAGCACAAGTATGACTGGTATAACATCTACGATTGGATTCAAAAAAGCATAGGCTTCAGGCAATTTGCCAAAGAAAAAACTACTCGAATAAAGGGCATAATTAATACAAATCAAACTAATGATATTAAGCAAAACAGACATTTTGTTCTTGGAGATAATTGCATTTTTATTGAGTTTTTGATATAAGGAAAAAGGAAGAAAGTAAGTAAGGTAAACACAAAATCCTTCTTTTTCTTTGAACCACCCAATCAAAAATCCTCCAATTCTCAAAGGAGAATAGAAGAAATCATACTTTCATACAATATGTTAATTGAATTCTATATAATGATCAATAAATTAAGTTGAATTATATATCTATATGTATTAAAATCCTAGTACCAATCTATTCTATAGATATATAGATATTTAGACTGGAGTTGACAAACAACCAATACCAATATTATTGTTTCTTAGTGTAGATTAGAAATTGAAATGGGGCGTGGCCAAGTGGTAAGGCAATGGGTTTTGGTCCCACTATTCAGAGGTTTGAATCCTTCCATCCTAGTGCATGTCCATTTTTTTATGCTTCATTATTCCCATAGAAAAAAGTAGGGGAGTGGATAGGAGTTAATCCATATTAATTTAAATATCTGTGTCTATTCAAATCTCATTAACAAACGATTAAGTTCCATATCATATAGAAATATGTTATGGAGCCAATGTTTTTTCTTTGAATCTCATTTTATTTATATTTAGGTATTTCGTCTTTGGTTCTAATGAAAAATTGGGAATCTATGTAACGATTGAGGCAGGGGTGATTTATCCTATCCCTTTTATTTTATTCTCTTTATGAAAAGAGCTGATTATTAAAATATTACTCATCCCAAATATATATCATATAATCATATAAAATGAGGAAATGTTTGGCTTATATGCTATCTATATCGTTCTATTTCAATGACAATAATTTTTGGGTTTTTGTGTAAAAGATTTGTGATCCCTTAAATTATTTAAACTAAAATTATTTAAATTCTATAGTATAGAATATCTATACTATAACAGGGACAACTGTTTAGTCTATCTAATAGATACGAAAACCCCACCCTATTTTTTTTATTTTTATTTGCGTAATCAGATGAAAAGAATAAATATTCAAATCTTAATTTACATCATTTTTTTATACATCTCATGAAAAAAAAATGGATTTCTTTCTTCTTTTCTTTGATCTAGTTTAAATTAATTCAGTGATGAGCCAATTAAGAAAGAAAGACTTATCTTCCTATGAAGATCAAACGTGATGCTTACTGTCCAATTTTCTTTAAATTCAATGAAATTAAATAATGATGTCTAAATAAGAAATTTTTTCAATTTCAGTTCAAAATATTTTGAATAAATATTTTTAATGATTCCTTGTAAGTGGAATATTTCGTACTCAAAAAGTAGGAAATCATTTAATCTATCCTACTGAGTCATTTGTGGATGCAGATTCAAAAAGTTATTCATTTATATATATATTTCTATTATCTATATATTATTTATGTATGTTAAAGATGCTGTCTTGCTAAAACTTTTTTCGAAAAATCTTTCTTCATATCATATATAGAAGAAAAAGTCTAGATTCTGATGTCTATGGACAGCTGAACCAATGACTATTCATGATTCCATAATTGAATCAGTTCCATACCGGTTCCAAATTAGAGGAATATTATGGTAAAACTTTGTTTGAAATGATGTGGTAGAAAACAACGTGCGACTTGAAGAACACGATCCGTTGTGGATTTTTACATCCACCATTTTCGATTTATCTAGGAATGAGGGTGCTCTTGGCTCGACATTGTTTATTCTGTTACACTTGAACCCTTCTTTTTTTGGTTGGTTGTAAATAGTCCACGATGGAGCTCGAGTAGAAAGGATTAATCCAATTTGAGCAAGTTTCCAATTCAAAAGCAAAACTTGTTGGAAATGATCAAACTTTCGATTCAAAGTGTATCATGCGGGAATCAACTGTCCATAGGATTCTTTGATAGAAAAAAAAATCAAAAAAGGGTATGTTGCTGCCATTTTGAAAGGATTAAGAAGCACGGAAGTAATGTCTAAACCCAATGATTTAAAATAAGGATAAAGAATCTAAGAACAAGGAAACACTAGTTTAATTGTCTCGATAGTCTTAATAATTAGATCAAACAAAAGAATCCAAATAGAATTTTAAACGAGACAAACAAAAGGGAGTAAAGACCACTTAATAAATGAAATTGACTAAAAATTTTTCCTTTGAGCTATTTGAGAGTTATCCAACTTGAGTTATGAGTACGAATGGTTTCTTTTTCATTTTCAAGAAGAAAAAAAAGGAAAAAAAGATTGAAATCATAGTCTAATTGATTTTAGAGGCCCATTTGTCATTTAATTTATTAGAATTGCATACATAGACAAAACTTTGAATCAAATCATTTTTTCTCAAGTCATATGAAGAGAAAACGTCCTATACGGTTCTAGGGGGTATTGTTCACCTACTTCTATCCCAATGAGCCATTTATCGAATCATTGCAACTGATGTTCGATCCCAAAGAGAAGGAAAAGATCTTAGAAAAGTGGGCTTTTATGATCCAATGAAGAAACAAACTTACTTAAATGTTCCTCTTATTCTATATTTCCTTGAAAAAGGTGCCTAACCCACAGGAACTTTTCAGAATCTTTTAAAGAAAGTAGAAGTTTTTAAGAAACTTCCGTCTAATTAAATGAAATTTAATTAAAGAAATACCAAGGTGGGGTAGCGACTTATATATAACTTTGTATAATTTTTCTCTACTTGTTTTTTTTATTTCCTCCCCTTTTTTACACTGTATTCTTTTCTTCACATTTATATTAACAACAACGTATCGAACAAGTATAATTCATCATGATAAGTGAACTGTGCCTATTTCCATCTCATAGATTTTTTACTTTACCTTATTCAAATGATGTTTTCTTTGATACAAGAAGATATTTTGATTGAAAAAAGGTAGATAACATAAGGGGTGCTCCATCAATTTTTACAATTCTGTATATTTGTTTTTCTTTTATCCGTGAAATTCTTGTATTTTCATCTAATCAATTCATTTTTATGTTTCGAATCCATTAGGAAATCTATTTTTTTAGATTTGTTAGCACAATGGTTTGATTAGCATGTATAATCTCCCTTCTCTTTGTTTAAATTTAATTTAATTGATTTTGATTGTATCTATACACCCTTTGTTGAAATTTTGTTTAATCTATATTTTCTTTGAGATGCCAAGTCAACAGTAGAGTACTCAGCTTTTAAGTGCGACTAGAATCATTTACACATTTGGATGAAGTAAGGAATTTGTCCATACCATTGGTAAAGTTTGGAAGACCACAACTAATCTTGAAAGGGAATAAATGGAAAAAATAGCATGTTGTATCAATGGAGAATTCTGAGGATATTTGATTCTTATTGGATCGGTACAAAACCTCATTCGAATTCTCAGAACAGAACAAAATAAAGTTGGGTTGAATGAATAAATGGATAGGGGCCCTATGGCTTCAATTAATTATTAGAAAGAAAAAGCAACCAGCTTCTGTTTTTAATTTGAATAATTTCCCGCTATAATTAGATGTTAAAAATAGATTAGTGCCTGATACGGGAAGGAATTTTCCCCCCATGAGTAGATTCTATATTTTTTGAATGAATCCTAACTATTGGCATTCTCTATTCTAGAATGGAGATGTGTGTGTAAAAGAAGCAGCATATTGATAAAGAAAGTTTTTTTCGAAATCAAAAGAACGATTAGGTTTACAAAATAAAAGATTTCTAACCATCTTGTTATCCTATAGCATAGATGAATTAAATGAAATGAATGGAAAAAAGAGAGGGTAGAGAATTTATTGATAAGTTTACCTGTCTCTGAGGTATCTATTCTTACTAGAATACCTTGTTTTGATTGTATCGCACTATGTATCATTTGATAACCCCCAAAATTTTCTACCTTTGATTCAAATCAAATTTCAAATGGAGGAAATCCAAAGATATTTATAGCCAGAGAGATCTCAACAACACGACTTCCTACATCCACTTATCTTTCAGGAGTATATTTATGCATTTGCTCATGATCTTGGTTTCAGTAGATCAATTTTGTCGAAAAATCTAAGTTATGACAATAAATCCAGTTTACTGATTGTGAAATGGTTAATTACTGGAATGTATCAATAGGATTATTTTTTTATTTCTCCTAATGATTCTAACCAAAATTCGTTTGGGGTGCACAACAAGATTTCCAATCATATCAGAGGTGTTTGCTTTTATTGTGGAAATTCCATTTTTTGTACGATTAATATCTTGTCTAGAAGGGAAAAAGATAGTAAAATTTCAGAATTTATGATCAATTCATTCAATATTTCCCTTTCTAGAGGATAATTTTTCACATTTAAATTTTGTGTTAGATTTACTAAAACCCCAACCTGTTCATGTGGAAATCTTGGTTCAAACTCTTCACTATTGGGTAAAAGATGCCTCTTCTTTGCATTTATTATGATTCTTTCTCAACGAGTATTGTAATTGGAATAGTCTTATTACTCCAAAGAAAGCCAGTTTCTCTTTTTCAAAAAGAAATCAAAGATTATTCTTATTCTTATATAATTCTCATGTATATGAATATGAATCCATTTTCGTCTTTCTACGTAACCAATCTTCTTATTACAATCAACATCTTCTGGAGTTCTTCTTGAACGAATCTTTTTCTATGGAAAAATAGAACGTCTTGTGAATATCTTTGTTAAAGTTAAGGAATTTCAGGCAAACCTATGGTTGGTCAAGGCACCTTGCATGCATTATATTAGATATCAAAGAAAATTCATTCTAGCTTCAAAAGGGATGGCTCTTTTCATGAATAAATGAAAATGTTACCTTGTCACTTTTTGGCAATGGCATTTTTCGCTGTGGTTTCATCCAAGAAGGATTTCTATAAACCAATTATCCATTCATTCTCTTCAATTTTTGGGCTATCTTTCAAGCATGAGAATGAACGCTTCAGTGGTACAGAGTCAAATTCTAGAAAAATCATTTCTAATCAATAATGCTATTAAGAAGTTCGATACCTTTGTTCCAATTATTCCTTTGATTGCATCATTGGCTAAAACAAAATTTTGTAATGTATTCGGGCATCCCATTAATTAGCCGATTTAAGCTAATTTGTCAGATTCTAATATTATTGACCAATTTGGGCGTATATGCAGAAATCTTTCTCATTATCATAGCGGATCTTCAAAAAAAAAGAGTTTGTATCGAATAAAGTATATACTTTGACTTTTTTGTGCTAGAACTTTGGCTCAAAAACACAAAAGTACTGTACGTGCTTTTTTGAAAAGATTAGGCTCGAAATTATTAGAAGAATTTCTTATGTTGGAAGATGACGTTCTTTTTTTGACCTTCCCAAAAGCTTTTTCCACTTTGTGGGGAGTATATAGAAATCAAATTTGGTATTTAGATATTATTTCTATCAATGATCTGGCCAATATCCATTTTTCCTAAAAAAAATGGATCAAGAAATAAAAAAATAAAAATGGGATTTCCACTATTCTAAAATGTTGATGTAGTATCGAATGAAAGGAAATGATGTATACATAGGGAAAACTGTGTGCAATGAAAAATGCAAGCACGGCTTGGGGAGGGGTTTTTCTTTATTTAACTAACCTAACAAAGAAATTATCTACTCCATCCGACTAGTTCTGGTTCGAATCCCGGGCAACCTATCATCATATCAAAATTATATTTACAGCAATCCATATTTTCTTTATGTTATCCACTTCATTTAGTTACAATAAATTTGAATAGATCCAGATAGTTATTGGGACTGGTTGACACGAACATATAAGTCATGTTATACTGTTGAATAACAAGCCTTCCATTTTCTATTTCTCCATTTAGAGTATAGAAAATTTGTGTGCTTGAGACTCCCTGATGATTAAATAAACCAATATTTTACCATGACTGCAATTTCAGAGAGATGCAAAAGTGAAAGCCTATGGGGTTGCTTCTGCAATTGGATAACCAGCATCAAAAACTGTCTTTACATTGGATGGTTGGTGTTTTGATGATCCCTACCTTATTGACCGCAACTTCTATATTTATTATTGTCATCATTGTTGCTCCTCCATTAGATATTGATGGTATTCGTGAGCCTATTTCTGGATCTCTACTTTACAAAAATTATATTATCTTTGGTGACATTATTCCTATTTCTACAGCTATCGATTTACACTTTTACTCAATCTGGGAAGCAGCATTCGTTGATGAATAGTTATACAACGGTGGTCTTTATGAACTAATTGTTCTACACTTCTTACTTGGTGTAGCTTGTTACATGGGTCGTGAGTGAGAGCTTAGTTTCTGTCTGGGTATGTGGCCTTGGATTGCTGTTGCATATTCAGCTCCATTGCAGTTGCTACCACTATTTTCTTGATCTAGCCAATCAGTGAAGGAAGTTTTTCTAATAGTATGCCTCTAGGAATTTCTAGTACTTTCAACTTCATGATTGTATTCCAGACTGAGCACAACATCCTTATGCACCCATTTCACATGTTAGGCATAGCTGGTGTATTTGGCGGCTCCCTATTCAGTGCTATGCATGGTTCCTTGGTAACTTCTAGTTTGATCAGGGAAACCATAGAAAACGAATTTGCTAATGAAGGTTACAAATTCGGTCAAGAGGAAGAAACTTACAATATCATAGCCGCTCATCGTTATCTTGGCTGATTGATCTTCCAATATGCTAGTTTCAACAACTCCCATTCGTTACACTTTTTCCTAGCTGCTTAGCTTGTAATCGGCATCTGGTTCACTGTTTTAGGTATCAGCACTATGGCTTTCAATCTAAACAATTTCAATTTCAACCAATCTGTAATTGATAGTCAAGGCTGTGTAATTAATACTTGGGTTGATATCATTAACCTTGCTAACCTTGGTATGGAAGTTATGCATGCACGTAATGCTCATAACTTCCCTCTAGACCTGGCTGTAATTGAAGCTCCAACAAATGGATAAGACTTGGTCATAGTGTAGAGGAGTTTTTGAAAATAAAATGAAAATACAAGGAGCAATAAACTCTTTCTTGTTCTATCAAGAGGGGTTATTGCTCATTTATTTTCTTTTAAGTTAGTAGTATTTTTTTAGTAGTATTGTACTTATCTAGACTTTTCTTCTTTCCATTACAGAAAAAAAAGAAAAAAGATAAATGAAATGATCAATATTCAATCTTTTGTTTTATAATTTATAAAAACAAATTAAAAAATTGAATAAAATTTAAATAATTTAATATTTTAAAGTTCAAGTAATTTAAAAGTAAATAGTAAAGGGGCGGATGTAGTGGATCAAGGCAGTGGATTGTGAATCCACCATGCGCGGGTTCAATTCCCATCGTTCACCTATGACTAAAACTAAAAGTCAAAAGTCAAAGAGAAGGATTTTGTTTTTTGTTTTTTTTGTAAAGATGAAGAAAGAAATTCTATTTTCTTGCCTGTTTACTACGGTGACGAACAATCAAATTATCACTATATTTATTCCTTTTTCTATTTCTTCTTCCAAGTGCAAGATAACCCCAAGGGGTTGTGGGTTTTTCTCTATCAATTGCGGCTCTCCCTACACCACCCCCATGGGGATGGTTTATAGGGTTCATAACAACTCCTCTTACTACTCGACGTTTACCTAGCCTATACTTGGATCTGGATCTACTCAAACTTTTCTAGTTTGCCCCAACATTCCCCACTTATTTGACTGTTGCTGAGCAGTTTTTGGATATCAAACGGACCTCCCCAAAAGATAATTTTAATGTGGCCGATTTCCCCTCTTTTGCAATCAGTTTCGCTACAGCACCCGCTGCTCTAACTAACTAATTGTCCACCCTTTCCAAGTGTGATTTCTATGTTATGTATGACCATGCTTAAGGGCATATCCATTGAAGTAGATTTTGTTTTTTGATCAATCAAAACCTCTTCCCAAATTGTACAAGCTTCTTCCAAAGCATACGGCGTTTTGGATGTAGATGATGATATCTATACAGATGGATCTTATATATATCGTACAATGAAGTACCATATGGGTGGATATCTATATAAATCCAAATCTATCGAATCACTCATGGTATGGTCTTCTACATCCTTGGTCTTCTCGTTCCATCATCTGGCTTATGTTCTTTATGTAGCATTCAGACTAAATGACTCTATGAAATTATGTCAATACTTCCACGTATTATGTGTAACGTAGGAAGTATGTGGAAGTATCGACATAATTTCATAGAGTCATTCAATCTAAATGCTACATAAAGAACATAAGCCAGATGATAGAACGGGAAGACTTGGGATGTAGAAGATCATACCAGGAGTGATTCGGTAGATTTGGATTCATATAGATATCCACCTATGTGGTACTTCATTGTGTGATATATATAAGATCCATCTGTATAGATATCATCATCTATATCCAAAAAGACGTATGCTTTGGAAAAAGCTTGTATAGTTTGGGAAGGGGTTTTGATTGATCAAAAAGAGGAATCTACTTCAACCGATTTGCCCTTAGGCATGGCCATACATAACATAGAAATCACACTTGGAAAGGGTGGACAATTAGTTAGAGCAGCAATTGCTGTAGTGAAATTGATTGCAAAAGAGGAGAAATCGACCACATTAAAATTACCTTATGGGGAGGTCTGTTTGATATCCAAAAACTGCTCAACAACAGTCAGACAAGTGGGGAATGCTGGGGCAAACCAGAAAAGTTTGGGTAGAGCCGGATCCAAGCATTGGCAAGGTAAGCGTCCTGTAGTAAAAGGAGTAGTTATGAACCCTGTAGACCATCCCCATGGGAGTGGTGAAGGGAGAGCCCTAATTCATAGAAAAAGACCCACAACCCCTTGGGGTTACCCTGCACTTAGAAGAAGAAGTAGAAAAAGGAATAAATATAGCGATAATTTAATTGTTCATCTCCATAGTAAATAGATGAGAAAATAGAATTTCTTTCTTCGTCTTTACAAAAAAAACAAAAAAAGTAAGTTGTGATACGTTCACTAAAAAAAACCCTTTTGTAGCCAATCATCTATTAAGAAAAATTGATAAGCTTAATAAAAAAGCAAAAAAAAAAAATAATAGTAACTTGGTCCTGTGCATCTACCATTCTACCCATAATGATCGGCCATACGATTGCTATTTATAATGGTAAGCAACATTTGCCTATTTATATAACAAATCGTATGGTAGGTCACAAATTGGGAGAATTTATACCTACTTTTAATTTTCGAGGACATACAAAAAATGATAATAGATCCCGTCGTTAATCTTATCTTAAAAAACATATAGAATAGATAAGTACTTATGATTCATTAGTAGAAGAGAAACCTTATGCTAAAGAAGAAAAAAATCAAAGTATGTGCTGTAAGTCGACATATATCTCTCTCTGCTGACAAAGTAAGAAAAGTAATTGATCAAATTCACAGATGTTTCTATGAGGAAACACTTATGATACTAGAACTAATGCCATTATAGGGCATGTTATCCCATTTTTAAATTGGTTTATTCTGTAGCAGCAAATGATAGTTACAATATAGGTTCTGACGAAGCTAATTTAGTAATTAGTAAAGCTGAGTTTAACAAGGGTACTATCGTGAAGAAATTCAAACCTCGAGCTTGAGGACGTAGTTATGTAATAAAAAGAACTACCTGTCATATAACTATTGTAGTGAAAGATGTATATTTAGATGAATATGAATATGAAGACGAATATGAAATGATATATTCGTTAAAAAAGCCTAAATGGAAAAAGACAACTATGGCATATCATGATGTGTATAGTAGTGGGGTAGTATGGGACAAAAAATAAATCCACTTAGTTTTAGACTTGATACAACCCAAATTCATCATTCCCTTTAGTTTTCACAACCAAAAAAAATTATTCTAAGGGTCTACAAGAAGATAAAAAATAAGAGATTTTATCAAAAATTATGTACAAAAGAATATGAGAATATCCTCCAGCGCCTAGGGAATTGCCCGTATAGAGATTCAAAAAAGAATCAATTTGATATAGATCATAATCTTTATGGGATTCCCAAAGTTATTAATAGAAAGTAGACCACGAGGAATCGAAGAATTACAGATGAATCTACAAAAAGAGTTTCATTATGTGAACCGAAAACTTAACATTCCTATCACAAGAATTGCAAAACCTTACGGAAACCCTAATATTCTTGGAGAATTTATAGCCGGACAATTAAAGAATAGAGTTTCATTTCAAAAAGCAATAAAAAAAGGCTATTGAATTAATTGAACAAGTAGATACAAAAGGAATTCAAGTACAAATTGTAAGGCATATCGATGGAAAGAAATTGCACATGTCGAATGGATCTGAGAGGGGAGGGTTCCCTTGCAAACCATTCGAGCTAAAATTGATTATTGTTCCTATACAGTTTAGACTATCTATGGGATATTAGGAATCAAAATTTGGATTTTTATAGATAAGGAAAGGAATAAGAAAAAAACTTTAATTATTTTTCCTTTCTATCCATTAATAGAACAAAAAAAGGCAAACTCGTTCATTCTTTTTTTGACCAATCAAACTAATTCTTAATTCTATAAGGTTGAATAAAAATTTGATTAACTTTTTGATTTTGATATAATTTCTATGCTTAGTGTATGACTCATTGGTTTTTTTAGGGTTAAGACTAAAAAAAACACCGACTTGGTAGTATGAAAACCAACTCATCACTTCGTATTATCTGGATCTAAAGAACCAGTCAAGATATGATAAATCGGTCATATCTTTGTAGCAACTAACATTTTTTTTTGAATAAACTTTAATTCTAAGTTTAAAGAAAAATATAGAAGAAAGGTGTGGATAAATGGAAGGATGAGACAAAGAGAGAAAAACAATATCAATGATATAGAATTCCAAAATGTAAGGTCTGTGAGTCATCTCAGAAAAGATAGTGTAATAAAGCATCAATACTAATTGATTCATCCATAATGAAATATTAAATGAATCCTTCTTATAGAAGAAAAAATTCAAGAGCTTCGAGCTAGTAAAGACTAAGAAGGTTGACTCAAGAATAAATTAGATTATGAGCTCCATTGTAGAATTCTGACCTAACCATTAAGTACAAAGTGATGGGAACGATGGAACCTGTGAATGCAAACGATTTTATTGAACAAATGAATCTTACTGATTCACTAGTCGGGATGGCAAAATGAACCAAAAATTAATTCATCTATTCTAAAAAGTCACGGACAAGCGCTACGACTGAAATAGAGATTGCAAGAGTAAATATTCGCCCGTGAAAATTTTCCTTTTTTTTTTTAATTGGTAAACTTGGATAAAGGACAAAAGAAAATAAAGATTTATTATAATGTTAGGAAAACAACTATTATTTATAAAATGTTTTATAAAAATGTTCTAATATCTATTCAAATAAATTGAAATTTCATTTTGAATCCATTTATTCACGAAGAGCTAGATGAGAAGAAACTCTCACGTCCAGTTCTGTAGTAGAGATAGAATTCCAAAACAACCATCAACTATAACCCAAAAAGAACTAGATTCCATAAACAACATAGAGAAAGAATGAAGGGAATTTCTTATCAAGGTAATCATATTTCTTACGGTAAATATGCTCTTCAGGCACTTGAACCTACTTGGATCACATCTAGATAAATTGAAGCAAGTCGACGAGCAATGACACGAAATGCATGCCATGGTGGAAAAATATGGGTCCGTATATTTCCAGACAAACCAATTACACTATGACCTACTGAAACACGTATGGGTTTGGGGAAAGAATCCCCTAAATATTGGGTAGTTGTTGTTAAATTGGGGCGAATACTATATGAAATGGGTGGAGTAAGCAAAAATATAGCTAGAAGGGCTATTTTAATAGCAGCATCTAAAATGCCTATATGAACTCAATTTATTATTTTGGGATAAAAAAGTAGAACCGACAGAAATGAGTCTTGGGGATGAAACAAAACCGCAGGTTTCTTTTTTTGGACAAACAATATTTCTTTTATTTTCTTCATCCTTTGCATTGGAAGAATAGACTAAAAAATTGATATGATTCAACCTCAGTCCCATTTAAATATAGCAAATAACAATGGGGCTCGAGAATTAATGTGTATTCGAATCATAAGAGCTAGCAATCATTGATTTGCTCATATTGATGATGTTATTGTCACTGTGATCAAAGAAGCAGTACCAAACATGCCCCTAGAAAAATCAGAAGTAGTCAAAGCTGTAATTGTTCGTACCTGTAAAGAACTTAAATGTGATAGCGGTATGATAACATGATATGATGATAATGTTGCAGTTGTGATTGATCAAAAAGGAAATCCAAAAGGAACTCGCATTTTTGGTGCAATCCCTCGGGAATTGAGACAATTAAATTTCACTAAAATAGTTTCATTAGCTCTCGAGGTATTATAAAAATAAAATGAGATTGTGATATCTTTGGGGTATTTGAAAGAAATAGATTAAGAACTAGATTAATTCGTAGATTGTGTCTCACACATATACCTTGAAAAATTCATATTCATAAACTAATAAAAAAAAAAGAAAAACATGTTGATTATATCAAATTTTGAGGCACCAATAATTTTAGTTCATCATGGGTAAAGACACTATTGCTGAGATAATAACCTTTATACGAAATGCTGATATGGATAGAAAAAGAGTTGTTCACATAACATCTACTAATATTACTGAAAATATTGTTAAAATACTTTTTTGAGAAGGTTTTATCGAAAATGTCAAAAAACATTGAGAAAAAACAAATATTTTTTGGTTTTAACCCTGTGACAGCGAAGGAATAGGAAAAGGTCCTATAGAAATTTTTTAAATTTAAAACGGATCAATCGACCTGGTCTACGAATCTATTCTAACTCTCAACGAATTCCTATAATTTTAGGTGGGATGGGGATTGTAATTCTTTCTACTTCTTGAGGTATAATGATAGATCGAGAGGCTCGACTATAAGGAATTGGCGGAGAAATTTTATGTTATATGCGGTAATCATTTTAATATCCAAATGGGATCCAAAACCTCTTCCTATTAGTAAAATAAAAAAGAAAGGGGGTGAGTTGTCTAATATCGTTTCTCCTCCATTAGTTGATACTTCAAGGGGGCTTTACCTAGAATGAAAGAACAAAAATGGATTCATGAAGGTTTAATTATTGAATCACTTCCCAATGGCATGTTCCGGGTTCGGTTAGATAATAAAGATCTTATTCTAGGTTATGTTTTAGGAAAGATCTAACGTAGTTTTATACGGATACTGCCAGGAGATAAAGTCAAAATTGAAATAAGTCATTATGATTCAACTAGAGGACATATAATTTATCGACTCTGAAATAAGGAATCGAAAGATTAGGTTGTTTTTATTCAATACGATTCGAGATGAAAAATTTCAAGAAACTTATTTTCTACCAAGAAATAGATTTAGAATGAAGATAATGAATGACAAATATGAAAATAAGAGCTTCCATTCATAAAATTTGTGAAAAATGTCGACTAATCTAAAGGCGGAGGCGTATTATAGTAATTTGTTCCAACCTGAGACATAAACAAAGACAAGGATAATCAGACTCACTAAAGGGCTCAAGGTACAAATAAAGAATCTGTTTTGACATAAAATGGATATATCCATATATTTTTGACTCATATTTATAAGATGATACAATATGGCAAAAGCTATACCAAGAACTGGTTCACGTAGGATATACATATTGGTTCACGTAAAAGTTCACGTATAATACCAAAGGGAGTTATTCATGTTGAAGTAAGTTTCAATAATACCATTGTCATGGTTACAGATGTACGGGGTCGAGTGGTTTCTTGGTCCTTAGTCGGTACTTGTGGATTCAAGGGTACGAGAAGAGGGACACCCTTTGTCGCTCAAATTGCAGCAGGAAATGCTATTTTTATAATAGTAAATCCGGGTATGCAATGAGTAGAAGTCATGATAAAAGGTCCCGGTCTCGGAAGAGACGCAGCATTACGAGCTATTCGTAGAAGTAGTATACTATTAACTTTTGTACAGGATGTAAACCCTATGCCACATAATAGCTATACACCTCCGAGAAAAAGATGTGTGTAGAAATGAACAGTGAAGAAATTTCAAGAGAAACAAGAGAAATAAATAATTCAATCAAATAAAATAATATTACTATGGTTCAAGAGAAAGTAACAGTATCTACTCGGACACTATAGTAGACGTGTACTGAATTAAGAACAAATAGTAAACATCTTTATTATAGGCGCTTTATTCTATCTCCACTTATGAAAGGCTAAGGCGACACAATAGGCACTGTGATGCGAAGAGCTTTGCTTGGAGAAATAGAAGAAACATGTATCACACGTGTAAAATTTGAGAACGTCCACCATGAATATTCTACTGTAACGGGTATTCAAGAATTGGTCCATGAAATTTTAATAAATTTGAAAAAAATTGTATTGAGAAGTAATCTATAGAACTTGTGATGCGTCTATTTGTGTCAGGGGTCCTGGATATGTAACTGCACAAGATATCATCTTACCGCCTTATGTAGAAATTGTTGACAATACACAACATATAGCTAGCTTGACAGAACCAATTAATTTGTGTATTGGATTAGAAATCGAGAGAAATCATAGATAACTTCTAAAAATGACACATAACGTTCAAGATGGAAGTTATCCTATAGATGCTGTATTCATGCCTGTTCGAAATGTGAATCATAGTAGTCATTCCTATGGGAATGGAAATGAAAAGCAAGAGATATTCTTTCTCAAAATATGGACAAATGGGAGTTTAACTCCGAAAGAAGCACTTCATGAAGCCTCCCAAAATTTGATTGATTTATTTATTCCCTTTTTACATAAAGAAGAAGAAAACTTACCTTTATAGGACAATCAATACACGGTTTCTTTATCCACTTTTACTTTTCACGATAAATTGGATAAACTCAAAAAAAACAAAAAAAAATAGCATTGAAATTGATTTTTATTGATCAATCCGAATTGTCTCCTAGGGTCTATAATTGCCTCAAAAGGTCCAATATATACACATTATTGGACCTTTTGAATAACAGTCAAGAAGATCTTATGAAAATTGAACATTTTCACCTAGAAGATGTAAAATAGATATTGAGCATTCTAGAAAAATATTTCACAATTGATTTACCAAAAAAGAGGTTTTGAATCTATTGAATTTTTTCATCTTTTTTTAATTAAGATGACAATAGGTTTTGAATCTGTAGCACAATTAATATATTCGAAAGAAATTCATAATTTTATTGAATAGATGTATCTAGGGAGAATTCACTTTGAAGCGACTATTGCCTAGATACACACGTCATGTTATTTCACAATTGAATCAAATTAAAATAGACCTAAAGTTAGGGATTTATCAATAGGTAGTGTTGCACCAATACCCAACCAAAAAGCGACTGTGGTACCAATCAAAAAGATGGTTGTCACTACTGGACGATGAAATGGATTTTGGAATTTATTAACATTCTCTAAAAAGGGTACTGTTAATAATCCTGCAGGTACTGAAACCATTAAAAGAACACCCAATAATTTATTGGGCATTGTATGAAGTATTTGAAATATGGGAAAGAAATACCATTCAGGTAATATTTCCAAAGGGGTTGCAAATAGATCGTTGGTTCACCAATCATTGATGGTTCTAGAACCGCCAAGCCTACGTTACATGCAATAGTACCTAGAATTACTACTGGAAAAATATATAAAAAATCATTGGGCCATGCGTGTTCTCCTTAATAACTATGACCCATACCTTTAGACAATTTAGCTCTTAGTACAAGATCATTCAAATCAGGTTTTTTTGTTATTGGGATAGGTGAATTCTTATAGATCCATCCCCTAAAGGAACTGGACATGATAATTTTTTATCATCCGGCTCGAGCAAGACTTAAAAAAACCAAATAAAGCCATAAAAAATCTATGTGTTGGCTATATCTACACATATATGAATAATTCAATGTAAGAAACGTTTGACTCTTTCTCCAGAATTGCAACTATCTACTGCAAAGAATTCGGTTCCAAGTCTAAGTAAATACTCAATACCCAAGTCGGCTTCCAAAGTTGATCATGATATGATCAAGTGCTTTCTAGGTCGTCTCAAACTTAACGATTACTATGTTATCTCCAAAATACACACAAAAAAGTTTTACTTGTTACTAATTTAGTCTAGCCTATATTTTTCTTTAGATCTCTTGTTTCACTCCGACAGTATTATTGATCATATCAATGCAGAGGAAATGAATGCATTTCCATACTATTCAATTTTAAGTATAAGTAGAAAATTAATTAAGTGAAATAGATAAAGATTCTATTTTATTTTATCTATTTCACTTAATTATACTAGATCTTATGGAGCCTGCTCATGTACAACACAATTCGGTTATGATCATAGAAAAGATTCTTTTCAAGCGAACCAGTCTATCTTCTATATAAGGGTTACATGGTGGTTGGAACAAAGACACATTTAGTTGTGAATTCTAATGTGGCAAACATATATCTACACAGACTAATCAATAGTTTAAGTCACACACTCCCATAATCTATTTTCTCTTAGGAGAATTCCCTTCAACTCCACAATATTATTTATTTGATATGATTAGTTGAAGGGAAATATACAAATCCATGTCTTATTATTTTCAATAATCCATACTTGTAGCAATAAAATCCTATTATTCCTCCTCTAAGTGATAAATGATTGATTACAAATATCTATTATATATCTTCTCTATAAAGGACCAGAAATATCTTATTTACGTATCATTGGAAAGTGCATTAACATAAATACAGTAGTAAGAAGTGGCAATACAAAAGTTCGTAAACTATAAAAATGAGTCAAGGTGGATTGTCCCATACTAGCACTTCTGAGCAATAATTCTACCAAAAGTGATCCTATTACAGGAATAGCCTCGGGTACACATGTTACAATTTTCACCGCCCAATAACCAATTTGGTCCCGAGGTAAGGAATAACAAGTTATGCCAAAAGATGCGGCAATACTGCTAAAACCACACATGTAACCCAAGTTAATTTGCGTGGTTTTTTAAATCCACCAATGAGATACACACGAAAAACATGTAGAATCATCATTAGGACCATCATACTTGCTGACCATTGATGAACTGATTGGATTAACCAACCAAAGCTAGCTTCCATCATTATGTATTGAATAGAGGCAAAAGCTTCAATAACGGTTGGACGATAGTAAAAATTCATAGCAAAGCCCGTAGATACTTGTACTAAAAAACAAGTAAGCATAATTCCCCCTAAATAATAAAATATATTGATTTTGAGTGGCAATACACCGTGTGCCCATATATATATCATCGGCTAATACATGACCAATTAATGTTTGGATAAAAATCCTTTCTGGAATCATCCCATTCTGAGGACTCACAGAAATACCATGGACGGTGCTACAATTTTGTTTGATATACAACAATGTGTTGAACTACTTCAACAAGTTTGCGTGTAAGATATCTAGCATCTGAGGTTTGTACAGCAGTATCCACAACCCCTTTACGAGCTTTATAGCAAGAAATGATATATTCTGTTAAAGAAAACCCTTCGCGTAAATTGCTTTGAATGGGTAAATCAATCATTTATCCTTGAGGGTCCGACATTAATCCTCTCATACTGCTTACTAAGACTAAAGAATGTTCTTGTGAATTATGGCCAATACTGGGTATATAAGTAATAATTTCAAATCCAGAGGTTAATCATACTCTGGCAACTTTATGTAAGGCAGAGTTTAGCTTTTTGGGGTTAATAGTGGAAACGTTGACAGATAAGTTACCCTTATTGCTACTCTATAAAACCGTACATGAGATTTTCACCTGACAGGGCTCCTCATTCAATTCTTTCAAATTCATTGGATCCTTTTCCACGCTTGAGAATTCCCTCCCTTCTTCCACTCTATCTCGAAGAGTAACTAGGACCAATTTAGTCATGTTTTCATATTCCAATTGAACACTTTCCATTTTTGATTATTCTCAAAGGAAAAGATTATTCTCTTTACCAAACATATGCGGATCCAATCATGATCCTATAATAAGAACAAGAGATCTTTCTTGATCAATCCCCTTACCCCTTATTCTTCAAGAATCAGAAAGGACCTTTTTAAGTTTGAATTTGTTCATTTGGAATCTGGGTTCTTCTACTTCATTTTTATTTAATATTAATTTCTTTTTCCATCTCTTTTTTTTATATCATTCCTTAAGTCCCATAGGTTTGATCCTGTAGAATTTGACCATTGAACAAAGGGTACGAATTCAATCTGATTGATTTTTTGATCCAAAGTACTATGTGAAATCTTCAGTTTTTTCCTCTTCCTCTATCCCTATCCCATAGGTACAGAATCAATAGAGAACCTTTTCTTCTGTATGAATCAATCTTATTCCATTCCAATTCCTTCCTGATACCTCCCAAGGAAAATCTCGAATTGGATCCTAAATTGATGGGTTAGTGTGAGCTTATCAATGCAGTTATGCACTCTTCAAATAGGAATCTATTTTCTGAAAGATCCTTACTTTCGTACTTTGGTGGGTCTCTAAGATCCTTTCATTGACCTATGTTGTGTTGAAGGGATATCTATCTAATTCGATCAATTGCATAAAGCTCGCGGTAGCAATAGAATCGGGGAAAGTATACAGAAATGACAGTTCTTTTCTATTATATTAGTATTTTCTATTATATTAGATTACTATTAGTTAGTGATTTAGATTAGTTAGTGATCCTAGCTTAGTGAGTCCTTTCTTTCGTGATGAACTATTGGCACTAGTCCTATATTTTCTCTGTGGGCCAAGGAGAAAAGGGGCTCGGTGTGTACATGAGAGAAGTAAGGAGGTCAACCTCTTTTAAATATACAACATGGATTCTGGCAATGTGATGTAGTTGGACTCTCATGTCAATCCAAATGAATCATTCTTTCTGCATAGGTAAATCTTTGCCTCCTAGGTAAGAGGATAACAAATTACAAATTCTGTCTCAATAGGACATGTATTTCTATTACTATGAAATTCATAAATGAAGTAGTTAATGGTGGGGTCACCATTATCCTTTTTGTAGTGACGAATCTTGTATGTGCTCTTAAGAAAAGGAATTTTTCCATTTTTTGGGGTCTCAAAGGGGCGTGGAAACACATAAGAACTCTTGAATGGAAATGGAAAAGGGATATAATTCCAGTTCCTTCAGAATCGCTAGTCAATCCTATTTTTGATAGGGCAGTTGACAATTGAATCTGATTTTGACCATTATTTTCATATTCATAATAGTGCAAAAAGAAGACTCGGCTCTAAGTTGTTCAAGAATAGTGGTATTGAGTCTCTCGACCCTTTGACTTAGGATTAGTCAATTCTATTTCTCGATGGGGATAGGGAAGGGATATAACTTAGTGGTACAGTGTCACTTTGACATGGTGGAAGTCATTAGTTCGAGCCTAATTATCCCTAAACCCAATGTTAGTTTTTCTATTTGGATTTGCTCCCTCGCCGTGATTCAATGAGAATGGATAAGAGGCTGGTGGGATTGATGTGAAGGGGCAGGGATGGCTATATTTCTGGGAGCGAACTTTGGGTGAATATGAAGCACATGGATACAAGTTATTCCTTCGAATGAAAGATAATTCAAAATCCACTTTATCTATGAACAAGGAAGCTATAAGTAATGCAACTATAAATCTCATACAGAGTTCGATCTTGGCTCAGGATGAACATTAGCGGCATGCTTAACACATGCAAGTCAAATAGGAAGTGGTGTTTCCAGTGGCAGACGGGTGAGTAACGAGTATGAACATATCCTTGAGAGGGGAACAACAGCTAGAAATAGCATCTAATACCTCATAGGCTAAAGAGCAAAAGAAAGAATCCACTTGAGGAGAGGCTTGCATCTGATTAGCTAGTTGGTGAGGTAATAGCTTACCCAGGCGATGGTCAGTAGCTGGTCTGGAGGATGATTAGCCACACTAGGACTAAGACATAGCCCAGACTCCTACGAGAAGTAGCAGTGGGGAATTTGCTGTAATAGGTGAAAGCTTGATAGAGTAATGCCGCGTGAAGGTAGAAAGCCCATAGGTCGTGAACTTCTTTTCCTGGAGAAGAAGTAATAATGGTATCTGGGTAATAAGCATCAGCTAACTCTGTGCCAGCAGCCATGGTAAGACAGAGGATGCAAGCGTTATCTGAAATGATTAGGCATAAAGTATCTATAGGTGGCTTTTTAAGTCCGCCATCAAATCCTAGGGCTCAACCTTGGACAGGCGGTGAACACTACCAAGCTAAAGTACGATAGGGGCAGAGGGAATTTTTGGTGGAATGGTGAAATGCGTAGAGATCAAAAAGAACACCAATGGCAAAAGCACTCTGCTGGGCCGACACTGATACTGAGAGACGAAAGCTAGGGGAGCGAATGGGATTAGATACCCCAGTAGTCTTAGCCGTAAATGATGGATACTATGCTTTGTGTGTATTAACCCGTCCAGTGTTGTAGCTAACACGTTAAGTATCCTAATTGAGGAGTACATTCACAAGAATAAAACTCAAAGGAATTGATGGGGCCCCACACAAGGGGTAAAGCATGTGATTTAATTCGATGCAAATCAAAGAACCTTACTAGGGCTTGACATGTCGCGAATCCTTTTGAAAGAGAGGGGTGCCTTTAGGAATGTGAACACAGATGGTGCATGGCTATCGTCAGCTCATGTCGTAAGGTGTTAGGTTAAGTCCCATAATGAGCGCAACCCTCATGTTTAGTTGCCATCATTGAATTTGGAACCTTGAACAGACTGTCGGTGATAAGTCAGAAGAAAGTGAGGATGACGTAAAGTCATCATGCCTCTTATACCCTGGGTGATACACATGCTACAATGGTCGGGACAAAATGTCGCGATCCTGCGAAGGTGAGCTAACCCCAGAAACCCATCCTCAGTTTGGATTACAGGCTGCAACTCGCCTACATGAAGTTGTAATCGCTAGTAATTGCCGATCAGCCATACAGCTGTGAATTTATTCCCAGGCCTTGTACACATTTCTCGTCACACTATGGGAGCTGGCCATGCCCGAAGTCATTACCTTAACCACAAAGAGTAGGATGCCAAAGACAGGACTAGTGACTGGAGTGAAGTCATGAAAAGGTAGCTATACTGAAAAGTGCAGCTGGATCTCCTTTTTTTTAAGGAGAGCTAATGTTTGTTGGGTATTTTGGTTTGACACTGTTTCACAACCAAAACAAAAAGAAGGAAGCTAAGGCTAAGCTCATGAGCTTATTATCCTAGGTCAGAACAAGTTGATAGGATCCCCTTTGTTACATCCCTATGTCCCCCCGTGTGGTGACATAGGGGAGAAAAAAGGAAAGAGAGGGATGGGGTTTTTCTTGCTCTTAGCATAGCGGGCCCCCAGTGAATGGCTCACACGATGGGCTACTAGCTCAATGGTAGAATGTGCCCCTGATAATTGCATCATTGTGCTTGGGCTGTGAGGGCTCTCAGCCACATAGACAGTTCAATGTGCTCATCGGCGCCTGACCTTGAGATGTGGATCATCTAAGGCGCATTAGCTTGGCGTACTCTTCCTGTTCAAATTGGGGTTTGAAACCAAACCTCTCATCAGGAGGATAGATGGAGCGATTAAGGTGAGATCCAATATAGATCCAACTTTCAATTCACTTGTGGGATCTGGGCAATTCGGGGGGGGACCACCACGGCTCATCTCTTCTCGAGAATCCATACATCTCTTATCGTGTTATGGATAGCTTCAAGCACACGTTTAGGTTCAGCCTCAATGGGAAAAGAAAATAGGGTACCTAACATTGAATCTTTACATACCAAGAACTACGAGATCACCCCCTTCATTCTAGGGTGACGGAGAGATCATACCATTCGAGCTGTTTTTTTTCATGCTTTTCTTGAAGGTCTGGAGAAAGCTGCAATCAATAGAATTTCCTTAATCCTTCTTTCCCAAAAGAAAGAGCATGAAATTCTTTTTCCTTTTCGTAGGGACCAGGAGATTGGATTTAGCTGTAAGAAGAATACGTGGTATAAATAACTCACTTCTTGGTCTTCAACCCCCTCAGTCACTATGAATGGCCCCGATCAATTCAATGGGATGTGTCTATTTATCTATCTCTTAACTCAAAATGGGAGTAGGTTTGAACAAGGATCTAGAGTATCTAGGGTTGGGCTAGGAGGGTCTCTTAATGCCTTCTTTTTTCTTCTCATCAGAGCTATTTCACAAAGACTTGCTAGGGTAAGGAAGAAATGGGGAACAAGCACACTTGGAGAGCGTAGTACAATGAAGACTTATATGTTGCATTCAGAAAGAATGAATCACTCTTGAAAAGAAATCTATTGATTCTCTCCCAATTGGTTGGACTATACGTACAATGATTTACTTCACAAGTGAGGTCTCTGGTTAAGTCTAGGTTGGCCCAGCTGCACTAGGAAAAAGAATAGAAGAAACATCTGACTACTTCATGCATGCTCCACTTAGCTCAGGGGATATAGCTCAGTTAGTAGAGCTTCGCTCTTGAAATTGGATTGTTGCGATTATGGGTTGGATGTCTAATTATCCAAGTAGTAATGATAGTATCTTGTACCTAAACCGGTAGCTCACATTTTTTATGTAATGGGGAAAAGGACTAAAATATGCCTCCAAAAGACTCTATTGAGATAAAGATGGGCTGTCAAAAATGTAGAGGAGGTAGGATGGGTAGTTGGTCAGATCTAGTATGGATCATACATGGATGGTAGTTAGAGTCGGCGGCTCTCCTAGGGTCCCTCATCTGAGATCCTTGGGGAAGAGGATCAAGTTGGCCTTTGCGAACAGCTTGATGCACTATCTCTCTTCAACCCTTTGAGCGAAATGCATCAAAATAGAAGAAAGAAAATCCATAGACCGACCCCATCATCTCTACCCGTAGGAATTATGAGATCACCCCAAGGGCGCCTTCAGCATACATGGGTCACGGACTGACCAAAGAACCCTGTTCAATAAGTAGAATGCATTAGCTATCTATTCTCAGGTTGGGCAGTAAGGGTTGGAGAAGGGCAATCACTCATTCTTAAAACCAGCATTCTTAAGACCAAAGAGTCGGGTGAAAAGTGCAGAAAGCTCTCTATTCCTGGTTCTCTTGTAGCTGGAACCTCCGGAACCATAAGAATCCTTAGTTAGAATGGGATTCCAACTCAACACCTTTTGAGTGAGATTTTGAGAAGCGTTGCTCTTTGGAGAGCATAGTATGATGAAAGTTGTAAGCTGTGTTTTGGGGAAGCATTATTGTCTATCGTTGGCCTTTATGGTAGAATCAGTCAGAGGGCATGAGAAGCAGTGGTTTACCCTGCGGTGGATGTCAGCAGTTCGAGTCTGCTTATCTCCAACTCATGAACTTAGTCGATACAAAGCTATATGATAGCACCTAACTTTTCCAATTTGGCGGTTCGAACTATGATTATCATTCATGGACGTTGATAAGATCCATCCATTTAGCAGTACCTTAGGATGGCATAGCCTTATAAGGGTGAGGTTGAAATGAGGAAAGGCTTACGATGGATACCTAGGCACCCAGAGATAAGGAAGGGCGTAGTAATCGATGAAATGCTTTGGGAGTTGAAAATAAGCATAGATCCAGAGATTCTCAAATAGGTCAACCTTTCGAACTGCTACTAAATCCATGGGCAGGCAAGAGACAACCTAGCAAACTGAAATATCTTAGTAGCTAGAGGAAAAGAAAGCAAAAGTGATTCCTATAGTAGCGGCGAGCAAAATGGAAGCAACCTAAATTGTGAAAATAGGGTTGTGGGAAAGCAATACAAGCGTCATGCTATTAGGCAAAGCAGTATAAATGCTACACCCTAGATGGTGAAAGTCTAGTAGCCAAAAGCATCACTAGCTTATACTCTGACCCAAGTAGCATAGGATACTTGGAATCCTATGTAAATCAGCAAAGACCACCTTGCAAGGCTAAATACTCCTGGGTGATCGATAGCGACATAGTACCGTGAGGGAAGGGTGAAAAAAACCCCCATTGGGGAGTGAAATAGAGCATAAAATCGTAAGCTCCCAAGCAGTGGGAGGAGCCAGGGCTCTAACCATGTGCCTGTTGAAGAATGAGTCAACGACTCATAAGCAATAGCTTGGTTAAGGAAACCTACTAGAGTCGTAGCAAAATTGAGTCTTCATAGGGCAATTATCATTGCTTATGGACCCAAACCTGGGTGATTTATCCATGACCAGGATGAAGCTTGGGTGAAACTAAGAGGATGTCCAAACTGACTAATGTTGAAGAATCAGCGAATGAGTTGTGGTTAGGGGTGAAATGCTACTCCAACCCAAAACTAGCTGGTTCTCCCCAAAATGCGTTGAGGTACAGCAGTTGACTGGACATCTAGGGGTAAAGCACTATTTCAATATAGGCCATGAGAGTGGTACCAAATTAAGATAAACTTTGAATACTAGATATGACCTCAAAATTACAAGGGTCAAGGTCGGCCAGTGAGACGATGGGGGATAAGCTTCATCATCGAGAGGGAAATAGCCCAAATCACTAGCTAAGGCCCTTAAATGATTGCTCAGTGGTAAAGGAGGTACGGGTGCAGAGACAGCCAGGAGGTTTGCCTAGAAGCAGCCACCCTTAAAAGAGTGCATAATAGCTCACTGATCGAGCGCTCTTGCACTAAAGATGAACGGGGCTAAGCGATCTGCCAAAGCTATGGGATGTAAAAATACATCAGTAGAGGAGCGTTCTGCCTTAGAGGGAAGCCTCCACATGAATAGAGGTACACGAAGCGGAAGCAAGAATGTCATCTTAAGTAATGTAAACATTGGTGAGAATCTAATGCCCTGAAAACCTAAGGGTTCCTCTGCAAGGTTCATCCACAGAGGGTGAGTCAGGGCCTAAGATCAGGCTGAATGGCGTAGTCGATGGACAACAGGTAAATATTTCTATACTACCCCTTATTGGTCCGAAAGGACGAAGCAGGCTAAGTTAGCCAAAAGATGGTTATTGATTCAAGAACGTAAGGTGTCCTTGCATTTTTGGGGTAAGAAGGGGTAGAGAAAATGCCTCGAGCTAATGTTCGAGCACCAGGCACTACGGTACTGAAGCAACCCATGCCATACTCCCAGGAAAAGCTTGATGACCTTTAAACAAAGGGTACCTGTACCTAAAACTGACACAAGTAGGTAGATAGAGAATACCTAGGGGTGTAAGACAACTCTCTCTAAGGAACTCAGCAAAATAGCCCCATAACTTCAGGAGAAGAGGTGCCTCCTCACAAAGGGTGCTGCAGTGACCATGCCCGAGTGACTATTTACTAAAAACACAGGTCTCCACAAAATTGTAAGACCATGTATGGGGCCTGATGCCTGCCCAGTGCCAGAAAGTCGAGGACATTGGTGACCTAATGATAGAGAAGTTGGCGATCAAAGCTTCGATGAACAGTGGCCATAACTATAATAGTCCTAAGATAGTGAAAATCCTTATCGGGTAAGTTCTGACCCACACAGAAGGCGTAACGATCTAAGAACTATCTCGGAGAGAGGCTTGGTGAAATAGACATGTCTATGAAGATGTGGACTACTTGTACCTAGAAAAAAAGACTTTATGAAGCTTGACCGTTCCCTTGAATTGGGTTTGGGCCTTTCCTGCGCAGCTTAGGTGGAAGGTAAAGAAGGCCTCCTTTCGGGGGGGGGG
>JACGDI010001558.1:590560-613684 GCA_014898725.1 Jacaranda copaia | reverse complement strand
CAACACGAAAAACCATTGTTCAACTCTTTGACAACATGAAAAAACAAAAGCTCTACCCTTCTTCTCTATCTATCCCAAGAGATGGAAGGGCAGAGTCCTTTGGTGTTCCTTCCAGTCAAGAATTGGGGCCTCACAATTACTAGCCAATAGGCTTTTCTCTCATGCCTTTCTTCGTTCATAGTTCGATATTCTGGTATCCTAGGCATAGAGAAACCACACCAATCCATCCCGAACTTGGTGGTTAAACTCTAATATGGTGAGGATATTGTAGGGGAGGTCCTACGTAAAAATAGCTCGACACTAGGATGATAAAAAGCTTAACACCTCTCATTCTTATTACTTTTTCTACGAATAAAATGAAAAATCAAAAGGTCATCTTATTCAAAACCCCAATTATGACATCTCTTCTCTCCCACTTCACACCTTGAAACGTTCCATTCTTATAGAGATAAACGTGCTGTCACATCTTCTTAACCCAAAATAGCTGGGGAGAGGAAAGGTTTCTTTTTTTAGGGTACTTCTGAGAACAGATCCAGTGGAGATGGGGTGGGGCTTGTAGCTCAGAGGATTAGAGCACGTGGCTATGAACTATGGTGTTGGGGGTTCGAATCCCTCTTCGCTCACAATGAGCCAAAAAGGGAAGTACCTTTCCTTCTGGGGGTAGGAAAATCATGATTGGGATAGCAGACCAAAAGCCATGAAACTTGGGTGTGGGTCTTTGGAATGGCTTTTTCTTTTTATTTATTATTTATTATGAATGATGGAATCATTGCACATAGTATGCCCCTAGCCCATTAGCCTATATTTTTATTTTATGTCCCGTAACTCTTCCTTAGCTAGGCTTGGGCAGAATAGGCGAGCAAGTATAAGTATTAGTAGCATAACAAAAATGCCTTCCTTATCATTAATATGTTTGCTCGCAGCAATTATGAACTCTCGGGAGAATCAATGACTGCATCAAAGATGTAGTGCTAGTACATTTGAGAATTCTTAATTGGCTAGTTGTAAATTACCCTAGGGCTATGGAGCAAAGGATTATCCAGGACCTACACCGAGGTATTGATGGTCATTTTCAAATCTCAAAAAATAGAATGGGATATGATGAGATAGAAACAAAGACAGGGAACAGATTCCCTACTCTTAATGATCAAAGTGAGCCCCTATATTTTGAATTTGTTAATTCAGAATCAATTAAATCTCCCCAAGTAGGATTCAAACCTATGACCAATCGGTTAACAGCTGACTGCTCTACCACTGAGCTACTGAGGAACAACGAGAGAATAGATCTCATAGAGTTCAATTCCCGTTCTCAACCCATGACTAATATGAGATCAAACCTTCCTTCGTAACTCCCAAAACTTCTTCGTAGTGGCTCCCTTCCGTGCCTCATTTCATAGGGAATCTCAAAATGGCTCTATTTCATTATATTCCATCCATATCCCAATTCCATTCATTTAATACCCCTTTAGTGTCATTGACATAACAGATGTTGTTTCTAGTCTATCTCTTTCTATTTCTTTTCAATCATGGAAAGTTGAAAAATCATCATATAATAATCCAGAAATTGCAATAGAAAAGAAATAAGGGAGGTTTGCGATGATTTTTCAATCTTTTCTACTAGGTAATCTAGTATCCTTATGCATGAAGATAATCAATTTGGTCGTTGTGGTCGAATTCTATTATGAATTTCTGACCACATTCTTCATAGGGCCTTCTTATCTTTTCCTTCTCTGAGCTCAAGCTATGGAAGAAGGAACCGAGAAGAAGGTATCAACAACAACTGGTTTTATTACGGGACAGCTCATGATATTCATATCGATCTATTTTGTGCCTCTACATCTAGCATTAGGTAGACCTCATACAATAACTGTCCTAGTTCTACCATATCTTTTGTTTCATTTCTTCTGGAACAATCACAAACATTTTTTTGATTATGGATCTACTACCAGAAATTCAATGCGTAATTTCAGCATTGAATGTGTATTCCTAAATAATCTCATTTTTCAATTATTCAACCATTTCATTTTACCAAGTTCAATGTTAGCTACATTAGTCAACATTTATATGTTTTGATGCAACAACAAGATGTTATTTGTACCAAGTAGTTTTGTTGGTTGGTTAATTGATCACATTTTATTCATGAAATAGCTTGGATTGGTATTGGTCTGGATACGGCAAAATTATTCTATTAGATCGAATAAGTACATTCGATCTAATAAGTACCTTGTATTAGAATTGATAAATTCTATGGCTTGGATCTTTACTATTCTCTTATTTATTACTTGTGCTTACTATTTAGGCAAAATACCATCACCAATTCTTACTAAGAAACTGAAAGAAACCTCAAAAATGGAAGAAATGGTGGAAAGTGAGAAAGAAAGAGATGTAGAAATAGAAACAGCTTCTGAAATGAAGGGGACTAAACAAGAACAAGAGGAATCCACTGAAGAAGATCTTTCTCTGTCCTTTTTTTCGGAAGAAAGGGCAGATCTAACAAAATCGATGAAACAGAAGAAATTCGAGTGAATGGAAAGGAAGATGAATTTGATTTTTGATTTACAAAGATAGGATATAGTAAATAAATGATTCAAAAGTAATATAAAAAAATCTAAAGTAAAAAACTAATAAAAAAATTGATACATATAAGAGAAATAGAAGAAACGATAAGAAGAAATATGGCCACCCCCTACATATTTGATACCTTCTCCTATAAAGAAACTCATAATCCTAGCCCCATTCATAATTCCATCAATTAATCATCTATCAAAAAAATGAGTTAATTAAGCCAATCCTCTTATCGACCTAGTAAAAGATGTTGTATAAAAAACATCTATATAAGCACGATTATATGACTAATCATATAAGATGTTTATAATTTTGTCCCAATGACTTCTCTTCAGACCTCTTTTAACATATGAATTAATTAAGTCAAAATTTTTGACAAAGCAATAAATGGGTTTATGTAAAAAGGATGTTAGAAATATTCCGAAAGAAGCTATATTGACTAAAAAATTTGCATCTTGCAAAAATTATTACCAATCTATCGAATCCTTTGACTTTTGATGTAAAAGGTTAATAGACGGAGCTAACCATTTGAATAATATATCCAAATCTCATCTTTCGTGATTAAAAGAAATTCCTAGAGATCCAACAAACAAAGTAAATTAGACTAATACAAGTAAAGGAAGTAACATAGTATTGTCCGATTCATAAGGATACGAAAAAGGCTTTTTAGTATCAAAATGAACAATATTAATAAAAGGCCGTCCCCTAGTTCTTTTTCTTACATTCTCATCACTTTGATATGTCTTTTTTGAAAAAAAAAGGATAACTTTCATTATTATTCATTCTTAATAAATGAAAATTTTTGTTAATTCTTTTTGATCACCCTTTACCCTATAGAGATATTGAATAGAAAGAAGTATTTTGGTTGCCACTGTAATTTTGAAAATGAATGTTTAAATGCCCCTTAAAAGTAAGTAAATAGATTCGAAACATATAAAATGCGGTTATTCCTGCTGTAGCCCAAGCTATTATTGCGAAAATTGGCGAATACAACCAACTATCATTAAGAATTTCATCTTTTGACCAAAAACAAGCAAGAGGCAGAATACCAAAAAGAGAAAGTGTACCTAATAAAAATGAGGTTTTGGTAATCGGTACATGTTTTGTTAAACTGCCTATAAGAACCATATTTTGACTTTTATCCAACGAATAGCCAACAATAGTTTCCATTGAACGAATAACGGATCCAGACCCTAAAAATAATAATGCTTTGGAATAAGCATGAGCAATCAAATGAAATAAAGCATTTCGATATGACCCAATTCCTAGAGCTAACATCATATAACCCAATTAAGACATTGTCGAATAGGCTAAACCCCTCTTAATGTCTTTTTGAGCAAGAGCTAAAGTAGCTCCTAATAATATTGTGATTATGCCTATCAACAAGATTAAATTCATTATATAAGGTATAACTATGAAAAGAGAAAGAAAGCGAGCTACAAGAAAAATCCCCGCTGCTACCATAGTAGCCGCATGTATAAGAGCCAAAATAGGAGTAGGTCTCTCCATAGCATCAGGTAGCCATACATGAAGGGGAAATTGTGCAGATTTAGCAACTGCACCGGCAAATAATAGAGTAGCACACAAAATAACAAATGTAGAATTTACTTCATTATTATAAATCAAGTTATTGAATATTTCGAATAAATCCCGAAATTCAAAACTACTTGTTATCCAAGAAAAACCTAAAATTCCTAATAATAAACCAAAATCCCCTACACGATTAGTTACAAACACTTTTTGACAAGCATTTGCCGTAGGAGGTCTTGTGAACCAAAACCCTATTAATAGATAGGAACACATTCCAACCAATTCCCAAAAAATATAAATTTGTATCAAATTCGAACTAGTAACTAATCCCAACATGGAAGTACTGAAAACACTCATATAAGCAAAAAATCTCAAATATCCTTGATCGTGAGCCATATAATTATCACTATAAATAAGAACAATAATTCCAATAGTAGTGCTTAACATTGACATAATAGAAGTAAGTGGACTGATCAAGTAGCCGAATTCTAAAGAAAAATCATTATCGAGGGTCTAAGACCATACATATTGATATATAGAACTGTTATTTATTTGCTGAATAGACAAATTTGTTGAAAAAATCATGACTATACTTAACAATAAAATACTCGAAAAAGCCCACATACGAGAAGATTTTTTGTTGCTGTCGGAAAACGAAGAAGTCCCACTCCTATTAACATAGGAATTGGAAGTGGAACAAAAGGTATGATCCAAGCATATTGATATGTGTGTTCCATAAAAAAAACTTTTTTAATTCTTAATTACTATTAATTGTTTCTGATTCATCGGACCTTGCCAGTTTTGAAAGGAGTCAATAAAAAATGAAGATATGCACTAACTTAAACTAACTTAAATAGAATTATTTCTTTTTACTTATTCGTTTTGCGAAATACTTCAAATATTCAAATCAAGAAGTTACAATTGGTCAAATCATATGAAAGAAAGAGATTAATTACTAGTTTCCTTCAAATTTGAAAATTCAAGTCAAATTAGGCATATTTTTCTTGAGTTTGACAAGTGACTAAAAGAAAAGAAGAATATTCTTCTTCTTTTCTATTTTTAGTAATATTGTGTGTGATTTTCTCATATCTTTTACCCATCTTATCTATTCTTTTTGATTTTTAGAAAACAAAATATTATCTAGAAAAGAAATACATAATGAATTAGAAAAGTGCAGACATTTTTTTGAACAATGGATGTCTTTCACATCTAGCTATGCCAATGAGTAATCTCTTAATTTTTATTTAAATGGCAGTTCCAAAAAAATGTACTTCTGCATCAGAAAAGTGTATTCGTAAAAATTTTTGGAAAAGGAAGGGGTATTGGGCAGTGTTAAAAGCGTTTTCCTTAGGGAAATCTCTTTCTACCGGGAATTCAAAAAGTATTTTTTTGTACGAAAAACAAATAAAATACGTAATAAGACATAACATTTTGGAATAATCTGAATTGGCCTGACTCAAAAATTGACTTATTTTATTCCAAAAATATAATTCCTGATTTCCATTCCTTGTTGAGTTAATCAATAAGAAATGGAATTTGTTCCGCTCTTCGAATATGTAGAATACGAATTCTTCTGTTTACCTTACCAAATTCGAAAAAAAAAAGAATCCGTTCTTTCTGTTGATAAAAAAACACAAGATATTAAAATTTCTTTTTAGTATATTTTCTCATTTCCAAGGTGGGGAGTATTATTTTCCCCATCAACCTATTTGTTACAAGAATCTAAGGTTTTCTTTTTTCTATAGATCCACTTTTTCTCTATAGAAGGGCAGATAGAAAATCTTTCGTTATTAAAATCATTGAAACTAATTGATTATGATTAAAACCCTAAACCTTTTTGTGCAATTTTTTTTCTTTTGGATTTTCTCTGAATTCCTATATAGACCCTCATATATCTCTCGCCAGCAATCCAGGCAAAAACATTTAATGAAGATTTTCTCGATAAATCTGTGTCAATTTTGAATGATCCAAAATAGGTTCTTTTTTTTGTCATTGAAAAAATTGATTTTTTGATTTCACTTTTTGAAATCAACTAAATCAAAAATAGTTCATTAAAAGAAAAATGTTTTTTGGGGAGGTTCTATCCCTTAATTCATAGTAGCACTATCGAGTTTTACAAGAGTTCAAGTCGAGGAGAATATAAAATGCATAATAAAACTAAAACCCTAAACTAAAATAATTAACCTTCAAATACCCATTTGAACGAATTTTTATTCAACAATTTGAATCTTTCCTAAAAAATATTGCACCTAATTTAATTCTTAAATCTAGACAATTGCTTATTCATAGGCTATTATGAGTTCAAGACAAGCCACTATGGTGAAATTGGTAGACACGCTGCTCTCAGGAAGCAGTGCTAGAGCATCTCGGTTCAAGTTCGAGTGGCGGCGTAGCATCTCCTAAAAAAAGTAAATAGATCCTATAATGAATTCAATTCCCGATTTCAATTTTCTAATTAGGGGACTCCTTTTTTTATGATATTTTCAACCTTAGAGCATATATTAACTCATGTTTCTTTTTCGATCATTTAAATTATAATTACAATTCATTTGATAACCTTTTTAGTAGATGAAATCATAAAACTAAATGATTCATCCAAAAAGGGCATGGTAATGACTTTTTTCTGTATAATAGGATTATTAATTACTCATTGGATTTATTCGAGACATTTTCCACTAAGTGATTTATATGAATGGTTAATCTTTCCTTCATGGAGTTTTTCCCTTATTCATATAATTTCGTATTTCAAAAAAATCAAAATCTTCTAAGCATAATAAATGGCCCAAGTGCTATTTTTACCCAGGGCTTTGCTACTTCAGGTCTTTTAATTAAAATACACGAGTCCACAATATTAGTACCCGCTTTTCAATCTGAGTGGCTAATAATGCATGTAAGTATGATGATATTAGGCTATGCGGCCCTTTTATGTGGATCATTATTATCAGTATCACTTCTAGTGATTACAGTTAGAAAAAAGAGAAAGTTTTTTTCTATGGGTAATCATTTAGTAAATTTAAATGAGCCATTTTTCTTTGGTGAAATCAACTGCTTGAATGAAAAAAGTAATATTTTACAAAATCCTTCTTTTTTTTTCTCCAAAGAATTATTACAGGTCATAATTGATTCAACAATTGGATTATTGGAGTTATCGGGTTATTAGTCTAGGATTTTTTTTTTAACCATAGGAATTCTTTCTAGAGCAGTATGGGCCAACGAAGCATGGGGATCTTATTGGAGTTGGGACCCAAAAGAAACTTGGGCTTTCATTACTTGGATGGTATTCGCAATTTATTTACATAGTCGAACAAATATAAAATGGAAGGGTACAAATTCAGTAGTTGTTGGCAGCTATTGGATTTCTTATAATTTGGATATGCTATTTTGGGGTCAATCTATTAGGAATAAGACTACATAGTTATGGTTCATTTACATTAACATCTAATTGAATTCAAAAAGGGTTTCTTACGAATAGGAATAGAAAAGTGTACAACACATATCAAATAAAAAACCTTTATGTGAACTGGCGAGAACCTGGTGAATCACTACAATATTTGATTCACTGAGTTCTCGCCAGTTTACATTCATTTTTTACTTAATGTAAGAGAAGAAGGAAAAACCTTCTTTTTGTCATTGTACAATGAACATTTTTGTAAATGATAAGACTTTTTTATTTTTCTTTTTTTATTCATAAAAACTATCTATAAAAAAAATTAGATAGAATAACTTCAACCTTTTCAATTGATAGTGAAAGAATGAAATTAGGGTACATACCAATACCTAGTATGGGTAAAAAAATAGAGATGAAAATAAATAACTCTCGTGGTCTAGAATCAAAAAAATAAGAGTTTGGAACATTAAATTTCTTGTATCCATAGAACATCTAGCATAACATAGATAATAAATAAATAGGAGTTAATATCATTCCAATTGCTATTACAAAAGTAGTTAGTAGTTATGCCATTAAAAGATATTTTTGACTAGTAATTAGTCTAAAAAAGACTATTAATTCGGCAACAAAACCACTCAAACTTGGTAATGCAAAGGAGGCCATCAAAAAACTACTAAACATCATGAATATTTTTGGCATTAGGATAGCTATTCCACCCATTTCGTCAAGATAAACAAAACATATTCTATCATAAGTCATTCTGGCTAAGAAAAAAAGTGCAGCACTAATAAATCTATGAGAGATTATTTGTAAAAGGGCCCCGTTGAGTCCCATATTGGTGATAGAACCAATTTCTATAATTATGAAACCCATATGAGATATAGAGAAATAGGCTATTCCTTTTTTTAAATTTCATTGATCGAGAGATGTTGAAGTTGCATATATTATTTGTATTACGCCTACTATCATCAAGCAAGGAGAAAATAGAGAATGAGCATGGGGGAATAATTCCATATTGATCCGAACTAATCCATACGCTCCCATTTTTAGTAAGATTCTGGCTAGAAACATATAAGTACTATAATGCGCTTCTCCATGGGTATCTGGTAACCATGTATGTAGGGGTATGATTGGCAATTTGACAGCAAAAGCAATAAAAAATCCAATATATAATATTATTTCTAAAGGCTGAAGGATAGGACTGATTGGCTAATATTTCTAAATTTAATGATGGTTCAGTAGAACCATATAAACCAATACCTAGAACTCTGATTAAAAGAAAAACAGAACCACTCGTCATGTACAAAATAAATTTTGTAGTTGAGTACATATATTTTTTTCCTCCCCACATGGATAGAAGTAGATAAACGGGAATTAATTCTAACTCCCACATGTGGTAAAAAAGTAAAAGGTCTTGAGAAGAAAATAATCCTATTTGCCCACTGTACATTGCTAACATCAGGAAATGAACTAATCGAGAATCTCGAGTGACTGGCCAAGCCGCTAAAGTAGCTAAAGTAGTGATGAATCCTGTTAGTAAAATAGGTCCTATAGAGAGTCTATCTATTCCTAATCTCCAATAGAAATAAAAAAAATGGATCTATTTATAATCCTCCACTAGTTGGATTAATGGATCATCCGATTGGAAATGATAACAAAATGCATAAGTCATCATAAGAAGTTCTAAGATACATATACATATAGTATATCAACGGATTACTCTATTTCCTCTATGTGGAAAAAATAAAATTAAGGAACCTACAAATATTGGCAAAACTACAATTGTTGTTAACCAAGGAAAATGATTCGTGGTAAAGACAAGATACACTTGGGTTAGAAAAATCTGTGCTCAAAATATTTTAATTTGAGCACGGATTTTGTCGGTAAAAAAAAAAAGGATTCAAGTAGAGTTTTATGGAATGTATCAATAAGCTAGACCCATACTGCAAGTTGTTTCATGCCATAAATAAACTTGAACACTCAAGACATCCATTGGACAGACGGATTCACATCTCTTACAACCAACATAGTCCTCGATCCTTGGGGCAGAAGCGATTTGTTTAGCTTTACATCCATCCCAGGGTATCATTTCTAATATATGGTGGGGCATGCTCGAACACATTGAGTACATCCTATACATGTATCATAAATCTTTACTGAATGTGACATTGGATCTATACATTTTTGAACGTCATAAATTTTTGGTCTAGTAAACTAACTTATAAATGAATCCTATATTTAGATACCAAATGAATCAATGAGTGATGTTATCAGAATCAATATACTTCCAAATTGGTTTAGGATCGAGGGCCAAAATACTTTGATTTCTTATATTTTTGCAACCACGATCATACCTTACTCGTATCAAACCTGCTAATTGGAATTAATTTATGAGCATTCCAATTTTCATTTCTATGAAAAATACTATTTATTCAACAAATTGGATTGGTTAATATGAGTTGATTTTCTGTTATGATAAATTGATGAAACAATAGCCAGTCCAATAGCTACTTCAGCAGCTGCAATAGCTATAACAAAAATTGAGAAAATGTCTCCTCTTAATTGACGATTGTCAAAAATATCAAAAAATGTTACAAAATTGATATTAACTGAATTTAATATAAGTTCAAGATATATAAGGGCTCTAACCATATTTCAACTTGTGATCAATCCATAGATACTAATAGAAAATAAATAGGCACTCAAAACAAGTATATGTTCGTGCATCATTAACCAACTCCTTATCAATCTTGATTCATTTCAATCTAAACGATAGTTCAATCAATTCGATTCTAACAAGTCTGGAACAAAACAAGGGAATAGATTGGTTATAGATCGATATAATACTAAAGTCTTTCTATTCTATTTTAGACAAGAATTCAAATTAAAGGATTATAACATTCATTTTCCATTGATTCTATTTGAATTCCTCGTTTTAAATATTTTTTATTGACGAGCTATAGCAATTGGACCTATTAAGGCAACTAAAAGAATTATTGAAATGAGTTCAAACGAAAGAAAAAAATCTATTGATAAATGAATTCTAATTTTTTGACTATTACTTATCAAATCTTGCTCTAGAATTTGATTTGATTTTGTAGTCCAAATGATCCCATACCAGGACGTATCTAGAATAGTAGTAATTAGTAAAATAAAAAGACGTGTACAAATCATTGAAGTAACTCCATCCTCGACGGTCCAAAGATGAAAATCTTTGTAATATTCTAAACCATTCATGAACATCATAGCAAAAATGATTAAAACATTTATAGCTCTTACATAAATAAGGAGCTGCGCTGCAGCTACAAAATACAAATTCGATAGAATATAGAATAAAGATATACAAAAAAGAACCAATCCCAATGAAAAGGTCGAATAAATTGGATTTGGAAGTAATACTACTACCAGACTTCCTAGTATAAGACCCGATCCCAGAAAGACTAAAAGAAAATCATGTATTGGTCCAAGTAAATCCATTTGATTTTATAGAAAAAATAAATCAAAATATTTCATGCCTTTGTTGACCTGACCAAGAAAAAGAAGTTATCCTAAAAAATAGGATACTTCTTAATTGAATGAAATTAGAATATGAATAGGGGTGGTTTGGATTGCTGTAGATACAGTTATTAGGCTACTCTTATTCTCAAAAGCAGAGGTTGAAACTATATATTTGGAAATAATTATTTGAATAGAAATCAATTTTCAATCAAAATGAAGCTACAATTCTCGCCAACCAACCGTTTTTTTGTATTGACCAAGCAAAAACCTCATTCCTTTAAATTCAAAAACTATTTTGATTTGGAATTTGTAAATGTTTTTTGAATTAAGGGTTCCATACATTTTTTATTTGAGGTGAATTAGAAGAAATTGTTCAAATTGTGTAATCATCAATTATTGACATCGATAACCGACCTAAAGCAAGTTGATTATAATTCAATTCGTGATGATCATATGTAGAAAGTTCATATTCTTTAGTCATTGATAAACAATTTGTTGGACAATACTCAACACAATTACCACAAAATATACAAATTCCAAAATCAATATTGTAATTAAGTAATCGTTTCTTTCGAATATCACTTTCCAATTTTCAATCAACAATGGGTAGATCTATAGGACATACATGAACACATACTTCACAAGTAATGCATTTATCAAATTCAAAGTGGATTCAGCCTCGAAAGCGTTCTGATGTGATAAATTTGTCGTAGGGGTATTGAATAGTTACAAGTAAACGATTTGCGTGGGACAAGGTAATCATGAAACCTTGACCAATATACCTAGTAGCTCGTATTATTTATTGACCAAAATTCAAGAATTGAGTTAGCATAGGGAACATAGCTGAATATCTATAAATAAGTTTACTTGTTTCTTTCTCTTGTTTGAGACAAGTTGTGAAGATAGAATATTCTATTCCTTTACAGTGAAAGAAGTTGGAACGAAGTTGTTAATAATAAATTACCTAGAGAAATAGGTAAAAGAAATTTCCATCCCCGATTTAATAGTTGGTCCATTCTCAGTCTCGGTAAAGTCCACCTTGTTGCAATAGAAAAAAACAAGAACAAATAAGTTTTAGCTAATGTAATAAAGATACCAATTATTCTTCCAAAAATTTTACTTCTTTTATTTATGTCAAAAAGCGTAGGAACAAATATGTATGGAATAGAAAGATTCTAACCCCCCAAGTAAAAATTGTTACAAATAATGAAGAAACTAGTAGATTTAGATACAAAGCAATGTAAAATAAACCAAATTTGATACCTGAATATTCGATTTGATAACCTGCTACTAATTCTTCTTCTGCTTCTAGTAAATCAAAAGGTAATCTCTCACACTCAGCTAGAGAAGAAATTAGAAAGATGATAAACCCTATAGGTTGACGCCATAAATTCCATCCCCAAAAACCATATTTTGACTTCGCTTCAACTATATCAACTGTACTTGAACTGTTAGATAATCATAGTCGATGATAACATCACTATTCCCATCACTATTACGGAACCGTACATGAGATTTTCACCTCATACGGCTCCTCATAGGTCACAAATAAATCTATGGATCTTTTAACATTATTTATCTTATTGTGTTTGTAGGATCGATAAAGAGTCAAGCTCTTATCCTAAGGCCTTAAATTAGACCAATGGCATTCTGTCTGCTAGATTTGTAATTAAAAAGTGCTTCTGAATTTATCTCATCGTTTAAGAATTTTCATTTTTCTTTGTTGATTAATAACTTTATCCTTAAATAAAAAAAAGATGTTTTAGAGGAATATCACATAGATATTTCAACCTATCATTTTTTATTATGAAAAAGAGTTAGACATTGCATTATATAACAAGAATTGTATTTCTCTAAATAAAATAGAAATAGTTATGAATAAAAAAAATAGATCTCTTTTTGCAATTCTAGTCTTTCGATTTTATTTTGTTTCTATTATCCTTTCTCAGAAAAAGGAACATTACCCAAAGTAAAAGATTTTTTCATTTTTGATAGTTATTTACTTAATCGGTGGATAGGAACATGCTCTGGATCAAAATCGCGGGGAGTACTTCTTAATCATTTCTACCAACTTAAAGCCCCAATTCGAATTACTTTTCTATAAAGAAATATCCTGTTAGATAATTTACAAAATCTCCATTACTAATCCTTTGTGTATCTTGGTCTTCCTAACCATCCACTCATTTTTGGAATCTCTCATTAGGGTAATACATCTATGGTACTAGATAGTAAAAATCCCATACAATTGATCTTTTGAACCCGCTTAATGCCATGATGACTAATCAACCAATCTTGGGGTAAACAATATCGACTGCTTATGTTTACTTTCACTTAATTCTTGTACATAGGAAATGAGATTGAATTCCTTTAACAGCAAATTTGTAAGCCATTTTGTTTCACTCATATAACTATCTGGTTTAGTTCATCAACCCCAATGATGAATAAAAAGAATAGATATTCAACGCATTTAACTTTCTTGCTAGAAAGAAAAGAAATAGGGGAAATTTTATATCTCACCAAATCGCATGTAGAGATATTGATAATACATATAGAGTTAATGGTATTTCATAACTAATTGATTGAGCAGCAGCCCTTAATCCACCTAAAAAAGAATATTTATTATTTGATCCATATCCCAACATAAGAAGCCCAACGGGAGCAAGACTTGAAATGGTGATTCATAAAAAAACACCAATACTAAGATCGGATAGAATAAAGTGATAACTAAAAGGAATTACTGAATAACTTAGTAAAATGGATATAACTGCTATGAATGGCCCAATACTGAATAAATGAGTTTCTCCTCTAGAAGGAAGAAGATTCTCTTTGAAAAGTATTTTTGTACCATCTGCTAGAGCTTGAAGAATTCCCAAAGGCCCAGCATAATCAAGTCCAATACGTTGTTGTATCCCATTAGATATTTCTCTTTCTAGCCAAAAAATTACTAGTACACCTAGTGTGATTACTAATACAAGAGTGAAAATAGGTACAAGCATTGATATGATCCCATAAACTTCTTTTAAGGACTCCAATTTGGAAAAAGAATTGATAGCTTGTATTTCTGTTGTCTCAATTATCATTTCAACGATCAACTTCTCCCATAATGATATCTATGCTACCTAGTATCATCATAATATTAGCCAATTTCATTCTTTTAACTAACTGAGGCAGAATTTGCAAGTTGATAAAATTTGGTGGTCGAATTTTCCATCTCCAAGGAAAAACACTTTGATTTCCTATCAGAAAAATTCCCAATTCTCCTTTTGGTGCTTTAACTCTTACATAAAGTTCTTACTTGGACAATTCAAAAGTTGGAGAAGGTTTTTTACTAATAAATCGTTATTCAAAATCATTCCATTTAAGGTCTTTTATTCTATCAAAGCGTCGGATTTCTAAATTCTCATAGGGTCCCCCTGGAATTCTTTCCAGAGCCTGTTGGATAATATTTATGGATTCTGTCATTTCATTGATTCGTACTAAATACCGAGCTAATGAATCCCTTTCTTTTTGCCAATGAATCTCCCAATCAAATTTGTCGTAACACTCATAACGATCAACTTTACGAAGATCCCATTGTATTTCGAAAGCTCGCAGCATGGGCCCTAATAAACCCCAATTTAGTGCTTCTTTTGCGCCAATAATGCCTACACCTTCAACTTGTTCTAAAAAAATAGGATTCCGTGTAATAAGCTTTTTGACATTCAGCAACCCCAGTTAAAAAATAATCATAAAAATCAAAATATTTATCTATCTAGCCATGAGGTAGATCAACAGTGACTCCTTTAATACGAAAATAATTATACATCATGCGCATACCGGTAGCAGCTTCGAACAAGTCATATATCAATTCTCGTTCTCAAAAAATATTGAAGAAAGGGGTTTGTGCCCCAATATCTGCCATAAAAGGGCTAAGCCATAACAAATGGGAAGCGATACGACTCAACTCCAACATAATAGCTCTGATATAGCTAGCCCTTTTAGGTACTTGAATATTGCCAGCTGTTCGGGTCCATTTACGGTTATTGCTTCTGTGAACATAGTAGCTAAATAATCCCAACGTGTTACATAAGGCAAATATTGTATAATTGTTCAATTTACAGCATTTTTCTCCATCCCTCTATGTAAATAACCCAATATTGGTTCACAGTCAATAACATCTTCACCATCGAGAGTAATAATTAGTCAAATAACACCATGAATTGATGGATGGTGAGGGCCCATATTGACTATCATGAGGTCTTTTCTTGTAGTTAGTGCAATCATAAGTTTTTTCCAAAGTCATTCTTCCATGCATTGCTGAAAGTAAAAAGAAGTTCATCAAAATTGAAACGACGAAGCTCAAATGGTATCACACTTCAAATTAATGAGTTTTTATCTCTCGAATCTCCAACTCACCAATTAATTCTTTATAGCGCCATCTATTCTTTTTTGACAAATAGGCCAACAGTCGTTGGTGTTTTCCCAATATTTTTCGCAAACCTCTCTGAGATGAATAGTCTTTTTTGCGCAATTCCAAATGTGAAGTAAGTCTCCTTATCTTAGTGGTGAAACTGAACACTTGAAATTCAATAGACCCTTAGTTTTCTTTATTTTGTTTTTGAGAAATAATCAAAATGAATGAATTTTTTACCATAAAAAAAATTCCCCTTTCCCTTTTTACAGATATGGATTTTACCGATCAGTAATAATAATGCCATTAATTTGAATGTGGTAGATACAATAATTTAATTCAAATTTTGTTATGAACTCCTAATTTTTTGAATTCAAATCAATCAATCCAATTTAAAATTAGATTTAGATAAGGATAGAAAAGCATTGGCGCATTTTCGCATCGAAGAATTTAGACCTAAAATGAAGAAAGTTCTGTTGATTGATTTCGAGATCGAATTGAGATATTATTCATTTAAGATTGGATACTAGAATGAAATGCGAGACAAGACATGTTATCTATGTATTTGTTTGCTTTCATATACCCTATATTATATATAGGGTATAGGATAGATAGAAAAAATGTATTATCCACGAATTTTCATTTGTGGATAAAGATATATTCTTAACATACTTAAACGACTGCCATTATTGGTATCAAACCAATAACGATTCATACAAGCTAAATCTTCTAATCGATAATTAGGCCAAAGAAAGAGCTTTAATTTCCTTAATTGATTTTGCTTTCTATCAAGACGATTATTGTCATGTGAAACTTGGCTACTATTTTTTACATTTTTTCCATTCCAAAATATTGGATTTCTATCTACATCATTTCTATTATTTGAATTGAAACAAATTAGAATTCTCAATTTTATATGACGTCTGAACGATAAAATATTTTCAGGAACAAGCAAATCAAAATGGTTTTTGTCTCTAGTTCCAGTTATTCTTTGATGTGCTGAAATAGCTTCCTCAAAATTATTCTTAGAAACATATCTTTGCTCTTGGTATTTGTGATTAGTTTGGTGCTTACTCTTATGAACCAATGAAATACCTATTGTTTGATACATAATAGATTGTCTATCTTTTTTTCCAGATAGACGAATGGGTTCTATAATCAATACTCCCCTTTTCATCAATTCTATAAGGGTTAAATTCTTCTTAATCAGCATTATATCCAAACAAATTTCTCTCTTGTAAATCGACGATAGAGTAATTTTTCTTGGATCTCTCAGTCTAAGCAGGAGACAATATACCTTGATATTATTGATCATTCTTTGATTCAAAGTTTGGGCCCATCTCAATTGAAAAAGCAAATAACATTTCAGGAATAGATCTAGTTATGCTTCTGTGGTGCTTTTGTATTGTTTTTTCTTTTTCCCTTTTTTCATGTTTGATCTTGCAGAATTTTCTTCAATATCTTTCTGTTGTGAGAGAATGGATCCAAGATCTCCTTGGCTTGTGGGTTCTTTTTCGTTTTGATTTCAATGCTTTTTATTCGATGCTATCAAAAAATGTCCTTTTTCCTTTTCAATGATCTTTTTAGTTTCACTACTATTTTCATTTCTATTCAAATTTAAAAGAAGTAATTTGCTTGGTATAAACCAAGGTTTCCTCTTATATGCATTATAAAGTAACACAAATTCTAGGAATAACCAAAGTTCCCGATTCGATATGGGATGGTTTAGCATTTTTTGATTCATTCCCATCCAATCAAACAATCCTTTATGGGAGTTTAGTGGATTGATTTCTGGAATCATAAGATAAAAAAGATCTTTTTTATGAATTATTTGAGAATTATTAGCATGAATTTGAGTATTTTGATTCCTATTGGTATCGATTGTGATCCAGGCCTCAATATTGACATTTTGTCTAAGATAAAAATTTAGAATTTTCCAATCAAAATATTTTCTATCGACTGTTTTTTAGATGGATAGAATATTGACCTATCCTAAATAATTATTAATAGGGATGTTCCTTAGCATATCAAAAAGGGTTTCTTTAGGTGTGTCATAAGAAATCTCTTGGTTCTTATTTCCTTGAAACGGAGATGTATAAAAAAAGCATTCCTTTTTACTTTCATAATTAAGAAATGTATATGATAAAAGATCATATCTATAGGATTTTTGAAAATTCTCTTTTTGATTAGATAATGAATATACTTCAAATTGTTTTTTGGAATCAATTAATTGGTCTTTTTCATATGAATGCCATTTGATTGAATTTTCTTTTTTAGCTATACGACGCTGATGAACTCTATTTCACCATTTTTCTGGTATTAATCTAGACCATATGATCTGAGATAAATCGTATTGATAATATCCTCTTAACCAGGTTTTCCATTGTTTCATTTCATAACTTAGAACTTTCTTGTCCCCTAATTTGGAATGAACCATTCCTTGTATTTCAAAAGAATCCTTTAGTTCAGGCTTAAGAAAAAAAGGGATTCCATGATATTGAAGAACAGATCTTAATTTATACGAGTTACTAACTTGGATTTGTGATAATTTGTAAAATACATATGCTTGTGACACGTAGGATAAGTCATAAAAAATAGGTGAATTTGTTTTACTAATATTATCAAGTGACTTTTTATAGTCAAAATAAACTGAATTGGATTTTTATTTTTTTTTGTAATTCTTTCTTGTTTTCTTTCATTATTGTAAATGGATTTTTTTTTCCATTGATTCAAGAAAAAGTTTTGTATTCATTATGGGAATATTAATGCTAGATAAAAATGTATCTGTGTATATTCTTTCAATGAAAAAATTCAAAAAAAGAGGTAATTTATAGATTAATCGAGCATTTCTTCTTTTTAATCTTTGCCATTTTTCGAATCTTTTAGCATTATAACGTGTTTTGGTAGCACTAAGATTGTTTATTCTTGGAGTTACTATTTTTTCCTCTTTTGTGATTCTTTCGATTTTATTTCGAATTGTACTTATTCTATCAGTCAGATCCTTCATTGTTTTTTCTGTCAATGAAGAATTTGTCCAACTTGGAGATGTAATTTGACTAAATGATTCGTGCATTATCTGATTCCTAATGCGGGAATCTTTTTCTTCTTTAATTTCACTCGATTCATATATTTCTACTTCTCTTAATCGAAATAATAGAATTGGATTTACTTTTGAAAGTTCTTTTATTATTCTTTTTAGAAAAATAACACTTTTCATAATCCACTTTTTTGGTTCTTTTGAAACGTTTCGAAATAATTTTGTTTTTCCTTTGAAAACTATTAGAACTCAAAATTTTGAATTTTCCAATTTTTTTTCCTTAAAAATGGGTTTAAAAAAGGAAGGGTGTTTTTGGGGAGAACCAAAAGGAAGTTCAGCTTCCATTCCCCAAACTGTTAGAAAACAAAATTCATCTTTTTCTTTTTTCTTTTTCATTAGATCTTTTTGAGAGGATCGTAGTTTCAATTTGTGCCAAGGTTTCAGATAGAAAGAAAATAAGATTTTTATCTGAATACTGTATAGCAACCAATTTTTTGGAAATTCTATTTTGGATAATGGAACATCGTTATAGGTACGTTTAATATGCATCTCTCTATTCCATTCCTCAAAATCCTTAGACCATTCAGCACGTTGCAATAGGAATATACGTCCAATATTTTTCGCAATTATAAATGAAGGTAATAAAATATATTTTCTAAAAATAGATTGAGCTAGTAACATGCAGCCTCTTAGTGTTTGTGCTAATGGAATGCTATCCCAAGTCTCTGCTATCTCTATTCGCGCTTTCTCCTTTCTTTTGTTCTTCTTCTTTTTTTCTTCTCTTTTTGTTTGCTCTTCTGTATACTTTATAATTTTTATTGCTTGTCCTTTCCCTACCCAATTTCTAAAAATTAGTTTAATCAACCCAAAATTATCAAAAGAAAAAAGAGGGAATTTTTTTATTCTATCCAAAAAAAGAGGGGAATGCGCATTTGCTTGAAACAATTTCAAAATAATTATTTTACACGTTTGAGCCCACATAGAACCTTTGATTATACCTCGCCAAAAGTCTGATTCTTGTGAATAGTGAACCAAAGCCACTTCGTTTGGTTGATCGAGCGTATTAGTATCCGTAGTAGTAAGATCTGTATTTTGCTTGGTAGCGGTAAAAATTACTACACATTTGCCTTTTCTTGAATGAATTTGATGCTCTACTGGTATATCTTCATGATATTCTCCGGATTGTTGTTCTAAATTGGTGATTAATTTGTATGACCAGCTAGGAACTTTTTTACTGATTTCTTTTATTCTAATCGAGTTTCTGTTCATTTTTTTCCCATTAGCATTAGTTATAATTTTAGTTAATAAATATTTTAAATATTTTGTTCCTTTTTCAGAATCTATTTTTCCTTCTAAAATAAAGAAAGACCCTTCCACTTTACATTGGTGGATCCTGATCCTCTAACAAATTTACTGATGAAAGTTAAGAAATCAACAATTTCTGTTGATAATGGTTTTTTATCAAATCCATTTATTTTCTCTTGAAATTCTTGGTAATTAGTATTCGAAAGAAGGATACCATGAATCCGATTTATCCCAAATTTCGCTATGAAATTTTCTATCAAAGTTTTTTTTAGGATTGAAGGTGAAAGGCTTTTGTAGATTGTTATGCTATATGATCTGTTCAAGAAAGGATCATAACTTTTGGATAAGTATTCTTTTGTAGAATCATCATTACACAATCAAGTCCTTGTTTTGAGTATATTCAAAGAAATATATTCTTTGTCTAGAGCTTGAATTCGATTTAGAAATGCGTTGTTGAAATTTTTTCCTTTTTCTCTGTTGGTATAAGTCCAAGGGTTGTCGAGTTCATTAGATGATGATTTTTCGAGTGTATGTGGGGATATCCTTCTTTTTATCATTTTCAAAAAATTGATAAACTAAGGGGGTATGTAAAAGAGATTCTTTCTTTTCCATCACTTTGGCATATGTCAAAAATGTATTGTGACATTTCATTTCTGATAGCCTTGTCAAATTTACTATTTTTTATGTAACGAAATGGTTGATTCCATCATTTCAAATCGAAAAGAACAGTTACAAGAGGTTTGTCAAAGAAAAAAGGTTCTTTATTTTCAGGTTTTTTATCAAATAGTTTGAATCTTGAATTGTCATGATTTTCATTGATATTCATTAGATAAGACTCTTCAGAAAGGGGTCTATTTTTATTTTTATATCCTATCTTTGTAAATCAAAAATCAAATTCATCTTCATTTCCATTCACTCAGATTTCTTCCGTTTCATCAATTTTGTTTGGATCCACCATTTCTTCCGAAAAAAAGGAAAGACAATGATCTTCTTCGGTGGATCTGTTTTGTTCTTGTTTAGTTCCCTTCATTTCGGAAGCTATTTTTATTTCTACATCTCTTTCTTTCTCACTTTCCAACCTTTCTTTTGTTTTTGAGGTTTCTTTCAATTTCTTAGTAAGAATGGGTGATGGTATTCTGCCTAAATAGTAGACACATGTAATAAATAAGAGAATAGTAAAGATGTGAGCCATAGAATATAACAATTCTGATACAAGGTACTTATTGGTTTGAATGTACTTATTCGATCTAATATAATGATTTTTCCGTATCCAAACTAATACCAAACCATGCAATTTCATTAATAAAATGTGACCGATTAACCAACTAATAAAACTACTTGTTACAAATAACATCTTGTTGTTGCATCGAAATATATAAATGTTGACTAATCTAGCTAACAATGAACTTGGTAAAATGAAATAGTTGAATAATTGAAAAATGAGATTATTCAGGAATACACATTGAATGCTGAAATTACGCATTAAATTTCTGGTAGTAGATCCATAATCAAAAAAGTGTTTGTGATTGTTCTAGAAGAAATGAAACAAAAGATATGGTAGAGCTAGGACAATTATTGTATGAGGTCTACCCAATGCTAGATGCAGAGGTGCATAATAGATCGATATGAACATCATGAGCTATCCCATAATAAAACCAGTTGTTGCTGATACCTTCTTGTCGGTTCCTTCTTCCATAACCTGAGCTCAGAGAAGAAAGAGATACGAAAGCCCTATGGAGAATATGGTCAGAAATCCATAATAGAGTTCGGCCACAATGATCGAATTGATTATCTTCATGCATAAGGATTCCAGATTACCTAGTAGAAAAGATTGAAAAATCATCACAAACCTCTCTTATTTCTTTTCTATTGCATTTTTTGGATTATTATATGATGATTTTTCAACTTTCCATATATAGAAAAGAAATAGAAAGAGATAGACTAGAAACGACATCTGTTATGTCAATGACACCAAAGTGGTATTAAATGAATGGAATTAGGATATAGATGGAATATAATGAAATAGAGCCACTTTGAGGTTCCCTCTGAAATGAGGCATGGAAGGGAGCCACTACGAAGAAGTTCCGAGAGTTACGAAGAAGGGTTCAAGCTCATATTGATCATGGGTTGAGAACGAGAATTGAACTCTATGAGATCTAATCTCCCATTGTTCCTCAGTAGCTCAATGGTAGAGCGGTCGGCTGTTAACCGATTGGTCATAGGTTCGAATCCTACTTGGGGAGATTTGATTCAGTTTGAATTAACAAATTTAGAATAAAGGGGCTCACTTTGATCATTAAGAGTAGGGAACCAGTTCCCTATCTTTGTTTCTATCTCATTGTATCTCATTCTGTTATGCAAGATTTGAAAATGACCATCAATACCTTGGTGTAGGTCCTGGATAATCCTTTGCTCCATAGCCCTAGGGCTATTTACAACTAGCCAATTAAGAATTTTTAGATGTACTAGCACTGCATCTTTGATGCTGTCATTGATTCTCTCGAGAGTTCACAATTATCATGAGCAAACATATTAATGACAAGGAAGGCATTTTTGTTATGCTACTAATACTTGTACTTGCTCACCTATTCTACCCAAGCCTGGCTAAGTAAGAGTTACGGGGTGTAAAATAAAAAAATAGGCTGATAGGCTGGGGCCATACCATGTGTAATGATTCCATCATTCACGATAAATAATAAATGAAAAGAAAAAGCCATTCCAAAGACCCACACCCAATTTTCATATCTTTTGGTCCGCTATCCCGATCATGATTTTCCTACCCCCAGAGAGAAAGGTACTTCTCTTTTGGGGCGATTGTGGGTGAGCAGGGATTCGAACCCCCGACACCGTAGTTCATAGCCACGTGCTCTAATCCTCTAAGCTATAAGCCCCACCCAGTCTCCACTGGATTTGTTCCTGGGAGTACCGTCAAAAAAAGAAACCTTTCATCTCCCCAGCCATTTCGGGTTAAGAAGATATGAAAGCACGTTTATCTCTATAAGAATGGTGCGTTTCGAGGTGTGAACTGGGAGAGGAGAGGTGTTATAATTGGGGTTTTGAATAAGACAACCTTTTGATTTTTCATTTTATTTGTTGCAAAAGTAATAAGAATGAAAGGTGTTAAGCTTTTTATTATTCTGGTGTCGAGCTATTTTTTTGCAGGACCTCTCCTATAGTATCGTCACCACAGTAGAGTTTGACCACCAAGTTCGGGATGGATTGGTGTGGTTTCTCTATGCCTAGGACACCAAAATATCGAACCATGAATGAAAAAAGGCATGAGAGAAAAGCTTATTGGCTAGTAATTGTGAGGCCCCAATTCTTGACTGGAAAGGACACCAAAGGCCTCCACCTTTTCATCCCTTGGGATAGATAGAGAGGGAGGGCAGAGCTTTTGGTTTTTTCATGTTG
>JACGDI010001558.1:581846-590460 GCA_014898725.1 Jacaranda copaia | reverse complement strand
GTTTTTGGTAAACAGTCACCCAAGCCTAGTCACTACAACCCCCTTTCCGAGGAGGCACCCCTTTTCCCAAAGTTACAGGGCTATTTTGTCAAGTTCCATAGAGAGAGTTATCTCACGCCCTTAGGTATTCTGTACCTACCCACTTGTGTTGGTTTTGGGTACAGGTACCTTTTTGTTTGAAGGTCGTTCATACTTTTCCTAGGAGTCTGGCGTAGGTTACTTTAGTGTCGTAGCGCCTGGTGCTCGAACATTAGCTCGAGGCATTTTCTCTACCACTTCTTACCCTAAAAAAGTAGGGGTACCTTACCTTCTTGAACCGATAACCATCTTTCGACTAACCTAGCTTACTTTATCCCTCCAGACCAACAAAGGGTAGTACATGAATATTCACATGTTGTCCATCAACTATACCTTTCAGCCTATTCTTAGGCCTTGACTCACCCTCTGTAGATGAACCATGTGGAGGAACCCTTAGGTTTTTGGGGCATTGGATTCTCACCAATGTTTTTATTACTCAGGCCGACATTCTCGCTTTCGCTTCATCCACCCTTACTCACATGAGGCTTTCTTCTAAGGCAGAATGCTCCCCTATTGATGTATTTTTACATCCCACATCTTTGGCAGATCGCTTAGCTCCATTCATATTCAGCACAAGAGCACTAGATCAGTGAGCTATTACGCACTCTTTTAAGGGTGGTTGCTTCTAGGCAAACCTCTTGGCTGTCTCTACACCCCTACCTCCTTTATCACTAAGCGATCATTTAAGAGCCTTAGTTGGTGATCCAGGCTATTTCCCTCTCGACAATGAAGCTTATCCCCCATTGTCTCACTGGCCAACCTTGACCCTTGTTATTTTGAGGTCACATCTAGTATTCAGAGTTTGCCTCGATTTGGTACCGCTCTCACAGCCCGCACCAAAATAGTGCTTTACCCTTAGATGTCCAGTCAACTACTGTGCCTCAATGTATTTTGGGAAGAACCAGCTAGCTCTGGGTTCGAGTGGCATTTCACCCCTAACCACAACTTATCTGCAAATTCTTCAACATCAGTTAGTTCAAACCTTTACTTAGTTTCACCCAAGCTTCATCCTGGTCATGGATAGATCACCCAGGTTTAGGTCTATAAGTAGTAATAATTACCCTATGAAGACTTATTTTTGCTATGGCTCTGGTGGGTTCTCTTAACCAAGCCACTACCTATAATTCGCCGGCTCATTCTTCAACAGACACGCGGTCAGAGCCCTGGCTCCTCCCACTGCTTGGGAGCTTATGGTTTCATGTTCTATTTCACTCCCTAATGAGGGTTCTTTTCACCTTTCCCTCATAGTACTACTTCGCTATCAATCACCTAGGAGTATTTAGCCTTGCAAAGTGGTCCTTACTAATTTACATAGGATCCTTACTAATTTACATAGGATTCCACGTGTCCCATGCTACTAGGGTCAGAGTGTAAGCCAATGATGCTTTTGGCTATTGAACTTTCACCATCTAGGGTACAGCATTCATATTGCTTCACCTAGCAACACAACACTTGTATTGCTCTCCCACAACCCCATTTTCACTATTTAGGCTACTCCCATTTCACTCGCCATTTCTATGGGAATCATTTTTGCTTTCTTTTCCTCTGGATACTAAGATGTTTCAGTTCGGCAGGTTGTCTCTTGCCTACCCATGGACTCAGTAGCAGTTCAAAAGGTTGCCCTATCGGGAATCTTTAGATCTTTGCTTATTTTCAACTCCCCAAAGCATTTTGTCGATTACTATGCCTTTTCTCATCTCTGGGTGCCTAGGTATCCACCGTAAGCCTTTCTGCATTTGAACTTAGCCTTATAAGGCTATGCCATCCAAAGGTACTACTAAATGGATGGATCTTATCAACGTCAATGAATGATAAATCATAGATCGAACCATTGAATCAAAAAAATTAGGTGCTATCATATAGCTTTGTATCGCTAAGTTCATGAGTTGGAGATAAGTGGACTAAAATCGCTGACATCCGCCATAGGGTAAACCACTGCCTCTTATGCCACCTGACTGATTCTACCATAGAGGCCAATGATAGACAATAACTCTCGCCCGAACACAGCTTACAACTTTTATCATACTATGCTCTCCAAAGAGCAACTCTTCTCAAAATCTCACTCAAAAGGTGCTGAGTTGGAATCCCATTCTAACTAAGGATTCTTGTGATTCTGAAGGTTCCAGCTACAAAAGAACCAGGAATGGAGAGCTTTCCCCCTATTTTCGCTCAACTCTTTGGTCTTAAGAGTGCTGGTTATAAGAATGAGTGATTGCCTTTCTCCGACCCTTATTACCCAACTTGAGAACGGACAGCTAATTCGTTCCACTTATTGAATAGGGTTCTATGGTTGGTCCGTGACCCTTGGATGCCAAAGGTACCCTTGGGGTGATCTCATAGTTCCTACAGGGTGGAGATGATGGGGTCGGTCTATGGATTTCCTTTCTTTTCTTTTACCGCATTTCACTCAAAGGGTTGAAGGGAGATAGTGCATCAAGCTATTTGTAAGGGCCAACTTGATCCTCTTCCTCAGGGATCTTAGATGAGGGACCCTAGGAGAGCTGCCGACTCCAACTACTGTCCATGTATGATCTATACTAGATCTGACCAACTGCCCATCCTACCTCTTCTACGCTCTTGACAGACTATCTTTGTCTCGGTAGAGTCTTTCAGTGGCATATTTCAGTCCTCTTCCCCATTACTTAGAAAAGTGAGCCACTGGTTCAGGTACAAGATACTATCATTACTGCCTGGATAATTAGACATCCAACCCTTAATCGCAATGACCCAATTGCAAGAGCGGAGCTCTACCAACTGAGCTACATCCCTCGAGCCAAGTGGAGCATGCATGAAGTAGTCAGATGCATTTTCTATTCTTTTCCCCAGCACAGTTGGGCTAACTTGGACTTGAACCAGAGACCTCACCTGTAAAGTAAATCATCACACCTACGGTCCAAACAATTGGGAGAGAATCAATAGATTTCTTTTCGAGAGTAATTCATCCTTCCTGAACGCAGCATACAACTCTCCATTGCACTACGCTCTCCAAATGTGCTTGTTCCGCCTTTCCTCCTTACCCTAGCAAGTCTTTGTGAAATAACTCTAATGAGAAGAACAAAGAAGGCGTTAAGAGACCCTCCTGGCCCAACCTGAGACACTCTAAGATCCTTTTTCAAACCTGCTCCCATTTCAAGTTAAGAGATAGATAAATAGACACATACCATTGCACTGATCAGGGGCATTTGTAGTGACTGAGGGGGTCGAAGACCAAGAAGTGAGTTATTTATACCAAGCATTCTTCTTACGAATAGATCCAATCTCTTAGTCCCTACAAAAAGGAAAAAGAATTTCATGCTCTTTCTTTCGGGAAGGGAGGATTAAGGAAATACTATTAATTGCAGCTTTCTCCAAACCTCTGGGAAAAACATGAAAAAAAAATAGCTCAAATGGTACGATCCCTCCGTCACCCCAAAATAAAGAGGGTGATCTCGTAGTTTTTGGTTTGTGAAGATGCATTGTTAGGTGCTCCATTTTTTTTTCCTATTGAGGCCGAACCTAAACTTATGCTTGAGAGATAGCTATCCATACACTGATAAGGGATGTATGGATTCTTAAGAAGAGAGGAGCAATAGTGGTCCCTCCCGAACTGCCCGAATCCCGTGAGTGAATCGAAAGTTGGATCTAAATTAGATCTCACCTGAATTACCCCATCTATCCTCCTAAGGAAAGGTTTTGTTTCAAACCATGATTCGTACAGAAGGAGTACACCATGCTAATATGCCTTAGATGATCTACATCTCAGGGTCAGGCGCCGATGAGTACATTAAACTATCCATGTGGCTGAGAGCCCTCACAGCCCAGGCACAACGACACAATTATTAGGGGCATGCTCTACTACTGAGCTAATAGCCCATCATGCGAGCCTCGCACTGGGGGTCTACTATGCTAAAAGCGAGAGAAACCCTATCCCTCTTTTTCCTTTTTTGTCCTAATATCGCCACATAGGGGGACATGGAGACGTAATAAAGGGGATCCTATCAATTTGTTCTGACCTAGGATAATAAGCTCATAAGTTTGGTCTTAGCTCCCTTCTTTTTGTTTTGGGTGTGAAATAGTGTCAAACCAAAATACCCAACAAGTATTAGCTCTCCTTAAAAAAGAGGTGATCCAACCACACTTTTCAGTACGGCTACCTTGTTATGACTTCACTCTAATCACTAGCCCTACCTTCAGTATCCCCCTCCTTATAGTTAAGGTAATGACTTTGGGCATGGCCAGCTCCCATGGTGTGATAGGTGGTGTGTACAAAGCCCAGGAACAAATTCACCGTCGTATGGCTGACCGACAATTACTAGTGATTTTAGCTTCATGCAAGCAAGTTGCAGCCTACAATCCAAACTAAGGATGGGTTTCGGGGGTTAGCTCATCCTGGCGGGATCGCGACCCTTTGTCTCGGCCATTGTAGCATGTTTGTCGCCTAGGGCATAAGGGGCATGATGATTTGACATCATTCTCACCTTTCTCTGGCTTATCATTAGTAGTTTGTTCAGGGTTCCAAATTCAATGATGGCAACTAAACATGAGGATTGCGCTTGTTACGAGACTTAACCTAATACCTTACAGCACAAGCTGACGACAACCATGCAACACCACTTGTGTCTGCGTTCCTAAAGGCACCTCTCTCTTTTAAGAGGATTCACAATATGTCAAGCCCTGGTAAGGTTCTTCACTTTGCACTGAATTAAACCATATGCTCCACCACTTGTGCGGGTCCCCATCAATTTCTTTAAGTTTTATTCTTGCAAACGTACTCCCCAGGTGGGATACTTAATGCATTAGCTACAGCACTGCACGGGTCGATACGCAGAACGCCTAGTATCCATTGTTTACGAGTAAGACTACTGGGGTATCTAATCCCATTCACTCCCATAGCTTTCATCTCTCAATGTCAGTGTCGACCTAGTAGAGTGTTTTCACCGTTGGTGTTCTTTTCGATGTCTACACATTTCACCACTTTATCGAAAATTCCCTTTGCTCCTACTGTACTCCAATTTGGTAGTTTCCACCACCTATCTAGGGTTGAGCCCTGGGATTTAATGGAAGGCTTAAAAAGCCACCTACAAACACTTTACGCCCAATCATTTCGGACAACACTTGCATCTTCTTTCTTACCGCGGCTGCTGGCATAGAGTTAATCGATGCTTATTCCCTAGATACCATCACTACTTCTTCTTTGAGAAAAAAAAGTTCACGACCCATGGGCCTTCTACCTCCATGAGGCATTGCTCCATTAGGCTTTCACCCATTGCAGAAAATTCCCTACTGTTGCCTCCCATAGGAGTTTGGGCCATGTCTCAGTCCCAGTGTGGCTGATTATCCTCTCAGACCAATTACTGATCATCACCTTGGTAAGCTATTGCCTCACCAACTAGCTAATTAGATGCAAGCCCCTCCTTGGGTAGATTCCTCCTTTTGCTCTTTAGCCTATAGGGTATTAACAGCCGTTTCTATCTAATGTTCCCCTCCCAAGGGTTGGTTCTTACACGTTACTCACTCGTCCGCCACTGGAAACACTAGTTCCCATCTGACTTCCATGTGTTAAGCATGTTGCCAGCGTTCATCCTGAGCTAAGATCGAACTCTCCATGAGATTCATAGTTGTATTACTTATAGCTTCTTTGTTCATAGACAAAGTAGATTCAGAATTATCTTTCATTCGAAGGCATAACTTGTATCCATGCACTTCATATTCACTCGGAGTTCACTCCCAAAAATATAGCCATCCCTACCCCCTCAAGTTAATCCCACAGGCCTCTTATCCATTCTCATTGAATCACGGTAGGGGAGCAAATCTAAATAGAAAAACTCACATTGGGTTTAGGGATAATCAGGCTTGAACTGATGACTTTCACCATGTCAAGGTGACACTCTACTACTGAGTTAAATCCCTTCCCTGCCCCCATCGAGAAATAGAACTAACTAATCCTAAGTTAAAGGATCGAAGGACTCAATGCCTCTATTCTTGAACAACTTAGAGTCGGGTCTTCTTTTTACACTATTATGGATATGAAATAATGGTCAAAATTGGATTCAATTGTAAACTGCCCCTATCAAAAATAAGATTCACTAGCGATTCCCAAGGAACTGGAGTTATATCTCTTTTCCATTTCCATTCAAGAGTTCTTATGTGTTTCCACGCCTCTTTGAGACCCTGAAAAATGGACGAATTCTTTTTCTTAAGAACACATACAATATTCGTCACTACAAAAAGGATAATGGTAACCCCACCATTAACTACTTCATTTATGAATTTCATAGTAATAAAAATACATGTCCTACCGAGATAGAATTTGTAATTTATTATCCTCTTGCCTAGCGGGTAAAGATTTACCTACGCGGAAAGGATGATTCATTCGGATCGACATGAGAGTCCAACTACATTGCATTGCCAGAATCCATGTTGTATATTTGAAAGAGGTTGACCTCCTTGCTTCTTTCACGTACACGCCAAGCCCTTTTTCTCCTTAGCCCATAGAGACAAAATGTAGGACTGGTGCCAATAGTTCATCACAGAAGAAAAGACTCACTAAGCCAGGATCACTACCTAATCTAAATCACTAACTAATACTAATCTAATATAATAGAAAATACTAATATAATAGAAAAGAACTGTCTTTTCTATATACTTTCCCTAGTTTTATTGCTATCGCGGGCTGTACGCAATCAATTGGATTAGATAGATATCCTTTCAACACAAAATAGGTCATCAAAAGGATCTTGGAGACCCACCAAAGTATGAAAGCTAGGATCTTTTAGAAAATGAATTCCTATTTGAATAGTGCATAACTACATGGATAAGTTCACATTAACCCGTCAATTTGGGATCCAATTCGAGATTTTCCTTGGGATGTATTGGGAAGGAATTGGAATAGAATAAGATCGATTCATACAGAAGAAAAGGTTCTCTATTGATTCTGTACCTATGGGATAGGGATAGAGGAAAAGGAAAAAATTGAAGATTTCACATAGCACGTTTGATCAAAAAATCAATCAGATTGATTTTGTACCCTTTGTTCAATGCTCAAATTCTACAGGATCAAACCTATGGGACTTAAGGAATGATATAAAAAAAAAGAGAGGGAAAAAGAAATTAATATTAAATAAAAATGAAGTAGAAGAACCTAAATTCCAAATGAACAAATTCAACCTTGAAAAGGACCTTTTTGACTCTCAAAGAATGAGGGGCAAAGGGATTGATCGAGAAAGATCTCTTGTTCTTATTATAGGATTGTGATTGGATCCGCATATGTTTGGTAAAGAGAATAATCTTCCCTTTTGAGAATAATCAAAAATGGAAAGTGTTCAATTGGAACGTGAAAATGTGACTAAATTGGTCTTAGTTACTCTTCGGAATAGAGTGGAAGATGGGAGGGGATTCTTGAGCATGGAAAAGGATCCAAAGAATTCAAAAGAATTGAACGAGGAGCTGTATGAGATGAAAATCTCATGTACGGTTCTGTAGAGTGGCAGTAAGGGTAACTTATTTGTCAACTTTTCCACTATCACCCCTAAAAAACCAAACTTTGCCTTACGTAAAGTTGCTAGAGTATGATTAACCTTTGGATTTGAAATTACTACTTATATACTCGGTGTAAGATATCACATTGTTCGAGGAACCCTAGATTTTGTTAGAATAAAGAAACATCAGCAAGGGCGTTCTAGTGCATTTTAGATTCTTATCCAAGACATGTATCATTTGATGATGCGATGTGAATTGCTAGAAACATGTGAAGTTTATGGCTAACCTAATAACGAAAGTTTCGTAAGGGGACTAGAGTAGGCTACCATGAGATAAAAGATCTTCTTTCTTGAGAGATTCGATTTAAAACTCTTATATGTCCAAGGTTCAAAATTGAAATAATTTCAGAGGTTTTCCCTAACTTTGTCCATGTCAACAAACAATTCAAAATAACTTAACTTTTTTAGAACAGGTTTGAGTCAAATAGCAATGATTTGAAGCACTTCTTTTTACACTATTTTGGAAACCCAAGGACTCAATCATATGGATATGTAAAATACAGGATTTCCAATCCTAGTAGGAAAGGGAGAGAAATGGATACTCAATTTAAAGTGAGTAAACAAAATTCCATACTCGATCTCATAGATACATATCGAATTCTGCAAAAAGCCGTATTCAATGAAAGTCGTATGTACGGCTTGGAGGGAGATCTTTCATATCTTTCGAGATCCACCCTACAATATGGGGTAAAAAAGCCAAAATAAGTGATTTTATCCCTTATCAAAAGAAAATTGATTCTTAAACCCCTTTCACGCTCATGTCATGTTGAGGTACTGCAAAAGAAAAAACAGCAAAATCTGATCCAATTTATTGTAATCGATTAGTTAACATGTTGGTTAACCGTACTCTAAAACACGAAAAAAAATCATTGGCTTATCAAATTATCTATCGAGCTATGAAAAAATTCAACCAAAGACAAAAACAAATCCACTATCTATTTTACATCAAGCAATATGTACAGTAACTCCCGATATAGCAGTAAAAGCAAGACGTGTAGGTGCATCGACTCATCAAGTTC
>JACGDI010001558.1:559346-576846 GCA_014898725.1 Jacaranda copaia | reverse complement strand
TCGAAATCTCACTTATCAAATTCCATTGTGGAAGACACCATTTTTTTCGAAGAATTCGCCATGATATACCTAATCCATGCATAATATCATGAAAAATAGATACAAATTTTTGACTGCTACTTAGTACCGACAATAGGTCTAAAAACGTATCTAAAAATATCAAATTTAGATATTTGTAGCCTATCGAAGTAAGGAACCATGGCATATATGTTTGGAATAGATTCTATTTAAGAGTTGCAAAAGCACTATCTCGTTGAAAGGTTCTATACATCTGCCCTTTCTCAATGCATTTTCTTTAGACAAAGACTTCATTTTTTCCTCTTTTTGGATGGTAAATATTTCTCAGAACATGGAGTGTGAATCAAACCCATGTTTGAATTGAGATACTAATACAAGTTCTTCCCTTCTGAATCAAGTAGATCTATATCTGAAAGAGGTTGACAATAAGTTCTTTCAAAATTAACTCTTTGTCCCTTTGTTAGAGGTGTTCTAGAAATGTTTGTGATTAAGTAAATAGTTCTATGAACGAATGGATCGTATCAACTTGGAAAATGGAAAGATTTGTACAAGTTATACATTTCGTCACCACTTTGTGGAAAATTGTTAGGTATGAATATGTTAGATACCTATGACTCGATTGGTGAAATAGTATCTCTCCCCCTAAAAGCATGTTTTTTTACTGACGCACAAAGAAAATATTTTGTTGCGAATGAACAAAATATGGAGAAATTGTCCATACGTAAAATCATAATTATTGATACAAGCCTTTTCCATAGAAAAGGGGAATCTTGTGTTACAATAGAAGCAGAAGTGATGTGGATTATTTAAGAATCGAAGTCAATTTGCTTTATAAAAAGAAGATATCAATGAACTTCTATGAAATGGTCTCACGGGATTCAACCAATTGTCTTAATTGTGGAATATAATTGAGAAATAGGAATTCGTGTTATCAAAGAATTTCCTGTGATTATTTCTATTATGGAATAAGTCAATCTTCCACTTTGGTATCTTATTGAATAAAAAGGGTGTTCCTCCATTGATCAAGAATTTTGATTTTTGGGAAGTATCATGATCATCCAATAAGAAGGGTTTCCATTTTTTCAAATGAACAATTTGAAGACCTATTGATTCTAACAACTGATTGCGGAGTTGATCATTCAGACCTTTCAATTCATAGATGTAGATCTTGGACCCATGAATGGGGATATTCCCGAAACTCACACAGAAAAAAGGAAGTGAGTTAGACAAAAAGACAAGCAACTTGGACAAAAAAGAAGTAACTTAGACAAAAAGAAATGAAGTGGCTTAGATAAATCTTTTTTGTCGATAACCTCAGACCAATCATTCGAATATTGATTAATACGTAATCAATTGAACACTATTGGAAAATGGCTCTTTTGCTCAGAAATGAAATATTCCAAATGTTCCAGGAAATTCTTGCTCCCATTAGACCATTTGTACCTATATGTATCAGGATCCCGAATCATGGATCTCTTGGTTCGAGAAATCAAGATAAGAGGATCGAACCATTTTTTTTACTCTTTTTCAAATTTGATAAATGTTGGTTGATCGTATATTTCATTAGAGTTATATAATTCAGAGTATCATTTCCTATTTGATCCCTTTGAATTTCATATTCGAAGTTGCGATCAGATCTATTCATTAAAAAGAATCGATTTAATACATTTCTTATGTACCCATAGGTACTATATTGGATTTGAATCAGATTTTGGATCAATCTATATTGATCGACTATCTTTATTATGTTATTGCTAGCAAATACCACTATTTTTAGTTTTGGATCTTCCAAATCATTCCCGCAGGAGATCCAGACCCCTTTTTTTCTAATCTTTCGAGAAAAAGATTCATTCTCTTCATAAAAAATAGGAGGTAGAACTAATAAAGATTTCTTTTTTAATTCATCCCTAGCCTCATTCAAGAATTGTTTTTGATCTAATCTGTAAGAATCTATAGAAAAGGTAAATCCCTTTTGATACACCAGATCCGGCTTGATCATTAATAGAGTGAACTGATCTGCATTTCTTGAAATCTCTCTTCGGATTCAAAATCGTGGTGTAATGTGTATCCTCCTCTGTTCCAATCATGAAATAGATGAAATAAATCAAAAAATGGATTTTTGTTCAAGAATGAAATCTTATTTGAACTGTCCATATTCGGTTCATCCTTCAGAACACTATCACACCCCAGATCTGATGAAATAGGATGAATTGAGACAGTATTTTGTAAATAAGTAATTATCGTGAATATATTAACCAGTTTTTTATTTTTCGATCGCCTGGAAGGGATAAAAGAAAGATCTTATTGTTTCTTCAATAATTTCTGATCTCTATTAGACCTCTCAGTAGGATTCGAACCCAGATGAAGTTTTGAACATCTATCAGAGAAAAAAGAATGAACCGATCTTGTAGGATTCCTAAGAAATTCTTCAATTTCTTCCAGAAAAAGATGATTAATCATCTGCTTCCATGTTCCTTGAATAGCCAGGACATTGAGGAATATCCAGAAAGGTATTTTGGGAATCGATCTGATTCTATCTCTATTCCTTCCGTTTGAAGAAATGAAGGATCCTAAAGAATCGATCTCTCTTTTAGTGGTTGAATCTCTTTTTGATTGATCAATGTGTGATATTCCAAATCCTCATTACTAATGGAATCCAAATGATCTTTGGAATGATAAGAAGATCCTTTCAGTTGGCTAGAATCCATTACTTGAATGAAACTGGATCATATGGAATCATATTGAATATTTGACGATACATTTCGTACCTTTCTAAAAAAACCGATCCTTGTTTACCAACCACATATTGGCTAACCAAATCAAATTCTCTCTCAATATGTTCCTAAAAAAATTCAATTCATACTGACTCTTCCCCCAACTAACGAAGAGATCTTGGTGAAATTGCCACATATGAAATTGAGCACAATTTTGCAAAGAAATAGCCCACTTGTTTCTTGAGAAAAGATAGGAAACATGCTCAATATCATTTGATTGAATAGTTAACCCAGCCCTTTGTTGTTTGAAGAAACCCTCCACTTCAATTTGTATTTTTTCATGAAACGCAGACATGAGATAAGAAATCCAGTGTTTCACTAAGATTTTGAATAGCAGTCCCGAATTCAAGTTGATTCTATTTCGCCTCTTCCTTAGAGAAAGACGATCAAACAATTCCCAATCATGGTTCTTGTGGATCAGATCATCCATATAATATATAAAAACAAACTCCAGATATTTGATATCTTTCTCTTTGAATAAGATCTTAATTCCAGCGATGGTTTCATTAGATATCTCATAACTAGAATCCCTCTTTTTTTGATCTAGTTCCTCCACCACCACGAACCCCAGTTATATTCAGGCATGCTACACTTTTTAGTTATTGGGAGAACCCAAGTACTCTTTTTTAGATCCAGGAAACAACTCTCAGAGATCTTTTTTCCTTTTGGAAGATACAGGAGAGAAATAATCAACCTATTGATATTGAAAGACCCAACCGATTCTTCCAATGTATCATTTTTGGGTCCAATGGAATTCATAGGCATAGGAAGAAGCCCTCTCAAATAGTGATTTTTTCTTTTGACCATATTTCGATTGTTAATATGATATATAAGGACCGCTACTACAAAGAGTATTACACCCTTGATCGTGAAATATCGATTGCTTGTTAAACCCTGTGAATTATATGAAAGTAGGATACTCAAAATTCAGAGGTCAAAGTGTTTTAGAAAGCATTCTTGGTGGAAAAAAATGTGAATAAAAGACCCCACAGAATTGAATTGGGTCCTTGAATCTAAGAAATAATGAGAATCCTTGATCTCTCTCAATTCGAAAATCTAAGATTTGAATTGATGTCCTTTCAGTGATTCCTCCTAAATTGCATTGATTTATCCTAAAGATTTCATTTCAATTGGAATTTGGTTATTCACCATGTACAAGGATCCCCGCTAAACATCTATGGCTAAATAGTTAAAGCGCCCAACTTATAATTGGTGAATTCGTAGGTTCAATTCCTACTGGGCGTATAGTAGATATAGCAAGTTATCACTGCAAACCCTGAGATATTATTACAGTGAAGAATGAACAAAAATCCCGAACTCTAATTCAAAATTCTCTCAACTCCTCCCCTCATGAGGTAGTGCCAAACCATTTGATCCTTCACCCATTCCAGTATAAAGGATTAATCAATCAAATAATAGATAGTAAATGGGTCAGTTTGAAAATAAATGAATTGCTGGTCATAGAATATGATTTTAGTCAAACTTAAACCTAAACTCAAATAAAATAGTAAGGGTTTGGGTAATTTTATTCCCTTTCATCAAATTAAATTAACCTAAGGTTAAGTAAGAAAAATACGAGTTTGATCCCAATTTTATCCTATTTATGTATCATAAACCGAGGGGCTATTTTTGTATTCTTTCCAATATTCTTCCTAGTTTATGGGTCACGGCAATTCAGAATAGAGAATCTATATCAATGAAAGGTCTAACTGGTGGAATAAAGGTCTCCATTGCTATTTGATCCGGTGTTGTTAATAAAATGGGTCTATTAAGTTAAGGTACGGAAAGAGAGGTATTCGAACCCTCGGTAAACAAAAGCCTACATAGCAGTTCCAATGCTATGCCTTAAACTACTCGGCTATCTCTACTACATAATGATTATGAGCCAAAAACTGAGTGAATAGCGAGTTCTTCATATTCCATTCTAGATTATTGGATAGGTACGACCAATCCATTTTAACTATATATTACAAATCAAAATAGAAAATGTTTCATTAAAGTAAAGAAAGATCTTTCTTTCAAGGCTCCAAGATAAAGAGAAAATTCTTTTCTTACTAAAAAATTTTTTAATATTAAAAAAGGGGGGGATTCATGTTTGCAAAAATGACTCCCTTCTATTTCTACTATTTCGAATTGATTAAATCAATGAATTAGAAAGAATCAACTGATTGATAGATCTCAATTTTTTCGACTAGGGTTACTGAATACTTTTCTATCATAATTCTATATAGACTACAATCCCAGACCCTACAAATTCTCAAATTTCTTTTCGATTTTAGAGTTCTCAACAACAAACTCCTTCCCTTACCCCTTTATTCTAAATTCATAAAACATTTTGTATAGTGAATTGTATATCTGCTATGTACACAACATAAAAAAGAGACAGTTATTCTATTTTCAACATAGAATGATTATTCAATCTTTTTTTTCTTTGTAACATAATTCAATCAAAAATTCTCGAGTTACTCAAATCTGTAACTTCAATCAAATCAGAATAGTTTCCTTCATTGGTATACTACAACATTAGGATGAAATCGAATTGGGTTCAAATATTTCTTATCAATTCCTGTCAGAAAGGAACAATTGGGTTAGAAAGTCCACAATCTTTTTATTAAATCAATATACTTTATGTTATTTTATACTGTACAATTCTTTTCTTTGTGGGATCATTTTCCCATAAGAGGGAATAAGAAGAATTATAGAATGGATTGCTAGCTATGCCTAGATCGTAGATAAATGGAAATTTTATTGATAAAACCTTTTCAATTGTAGCCAATATCTTATTGCAAATAATTTCGGCAACTTTAGGAGAAAAGGAGGCATTTACCAATTATAGAGATGGTGTAATTTGATTCTTTTTTTTTATTTCAGTTTTTTCATTTCTCTTGGTCTTACGAGAAAGACACGTGATTCGGGAAAATTTTTGAAAAAAATCTACACTTGTTGAAGGTGAAGTTTGGAAATAGAACAATTCCTTTTGTTGTGTATCCTCGATTAATACAACCTCTGATGCTATGTTTCAATTTTTGATTCTAGTATTGAGAGAAAGGTTACACCTAGAGGTTCTATATTATCGGGCAATCCTACTCCACTAGTACCAATGGACGGCATAAGGGAAGAAGTACTACACCTAGGAATCAACAACACGAAAACCTTATTAGAAATTACCCTTTTCCTTATTGGGCTCGAGACTAAAAGAATAGTTGGGACAACAAACATCCATCTCGTTCGTACTTTGGATACTAATATAACCATTGAAGGCTGTTGAAATGCTTAATTCCTGGAAATTAGGAGGCATTGAAAAAAAAGAAATTGTTGGAGTTCTCATTTCTATCTAGTGCCAACATGCTTAATGTTAAGAAAGGATCTCTTGCAGAAAGGTTGGCTAGAGATTTCTAGTAAAAGCACTAGCCTTGCTTAGTTCATAATGAGAATATTTTCATATTTTTTTATTTCATTTATTATTCTCTTTATGCACATAAGGGAAAAGCTGTATGAGATGAAAATCTCATGTACGGTTCTAGAACGGAGATTCTTTTAATTAAATAGCGACCATAACGGATGTCAACTCAATTCGAAGGAAATTATGTGACAACTTTACAGAATTATTATAAAGCTATGCGACGAGAAATTGATCCCTATGATCGAAGTTATATACTTTATAATATAGGTCTTATCCATATAAGTAATGGAGAACATACGAAAGCTTTGGAATATTATTTTTGAGTACTAGAACAAAATCCATTCTTATCACAAGCTTTTAATAATATTGCCGTGATCTGTTATTACATGCGACTATCTTTACTATAGAAGTAAAAAAAAAGAAAAACAAAAAAGATTTTCTACATATGCATCGTCGAAAACAACGATTTTTACCAGCTGTAGCAAAGAAAGAAACTTCATAGAATTTGAAATATGAAGAAATAGATATACCTAGCTACTTTTTTCTATGGATAAAAAAAGGATCTAATTAATAGAGAAAGCACCGTAAAGATCAATTAGCAGGGTTTGGGGCCAATACAATAATAACTGTGTACTTATGTCATGATGGTAGATATACTTATCTCATGATGTGAGATAAAAATTAGGAATCCACTTATGTAATACAGTCGATTCACTAGAGTCTTGAGTAGCGGTGTAGGATCAGATCCCAAAGATAGTAAGTCTTTTCTTTCTTAGGAAGGAAAGTTTTTTTCAAAGATTCTATATAAATTTCTATACGAAACCCAGATAGTTACCTTTCAGAAAATTCTAAGGATAGGGGGAATTTGTTCTTCTAAAGGTGGGAAAAAAGATAAAACGAAATAAAACGGATTATTAATCAAAATTGAATCAAAATTTTAGTTTAAAACTCATGTAATGAACCTCTTTGGTTAACCTAAAAAATGGGATAGATCATTGAGAAATCCCATTCGATATGGTAACGGGACACCAAAAGAATTGATGAGCCGTATCAGGTAGGAAACTCTCAAGTACGATTCTAAGAGAAGGAATTAATCAACCTATTTCGAATGGGGAGAATAGGCCATTCACCAGAGAGATTCTGAAATTGCGGAGGCTTGGTTTGATCAGACTGCTGAGTATTGGAAACAAGTTATAGCGCTTACACTTGGTAATTGTATTGAAGCACATAATTGGCTGAAGATCACGAGGCATTTCGAATAAAAGAAGGCGCCATTTATTTATTAATTCTATTCTATTATTTAGTTTAGAATAAACTATATATATTTATTAGAATTAATTATTTTTTTTTGGCCGCATTAATCAAATAAAAAAATAAGTCATTCCTTTGCTTTGTGGAAAGAGCCAATCAAAGAATTTCATTATATCCCTTATAAGCATTCTATTTCATTTGATATTTTGCAAGGATAAAATAAGGGATAGAGTACAAAATAGACTTCTTTCTTTTCTTTTTATTAACATTTTCTTAAAAAGAATTTCAATTAAAACTAATATAAGGAAACCTAAATTAAATATCTAAATTAACAACTAAATTATTAGAATTTATTTAAATATATATATATATATCGTGATGTTTCTTAGCAATGGCTGCTCGCGTGATTTGGAATAGAGTAATTCATATCATCAAGTTGTACAAAAAGATCATTTTTGCATCAATCTAAAGCTACACAAAGGTTTTATGAGATTTAAGAGGTCTGTTGAGTGCCTCATGACTATGTCAAACACTAGCCCCGGACCGACTTCCAGATCATAATTGCTCTAGAAAAGAACTAAAGAAAATAGATAAATGGGAGATAGAAAAATAGAAGAGAAACAAACTAATTATAGAAATATCTCTCAAAGGTTTACTAATTATTTAACTGTTGGCAAGTCTCTTTGTATGTGTTGTCTGAAAAGAGGAGGACTCAATGATTATTCATTCACCGAAACTAGAAGTAAAAATTTTGGTAGATAAGGATCCCATAAAACTTCTTTTGAGGCATGGGCCAAATTAGGTCATTTCTCAAGAACAATAGCTAAAGGACCTGATACTACCACTTGAATCTGAAACTACATGCTGATGCTCATGATTTCGATAGCCATACCAATGATTTGGAAGAGATATCTCAAAAAGTATTTATTGCCCATTTCGGTCAACTCTCTATCATTTTTCTTTAGCTAAGTGGCATGTATTTCCACAGTGCTCGTTTTTCCAATTATGAAGTGTGGCTAAGTAATCTAACTCACATTGGGCCAAGTGCCCAGGTGGTTTAGCCAATATTGGGCCAAGAAATATTGAATGGTGATGTGGGCGGGGGTTTTCGAGGAATACACATAACCTCTAGTTTTTTTCAAATTTGGCGAGCATCTAGAATAACTAGTGAATTACAATTCTATTGTACCATAATCGGTGTATTGGTCTTTACAGCGTTAATGCTTTTTGCTGGTTGCTTTCATTATCATAAAACGGCCCCAAAATTGGCTTGGTTTCAAGATGTAGAATCTATGTTGAATCACCATTTAGTGGGGCTACTAGGACTTGGGTCTCTCTCTTAGGCGGGGCATCAAGTACATATATCTTTATCAATTAACCAATTTCTAAACGATGAAGTAGATCCTAAAGAGATACCACTTCTTCATGAATTTATCTTGAATCGCAATCTTTTGGCTCAACTTTATCCAAGTTTTTTCGAGGGAGCAACCCCATTTTTCACCTTGAATTGGTCAAAATATGCAGAATTTCTTACTTTTTGTGGAGGATTAGATCCAGTAACTAGGGGTTTATGGTTGACTGATATTGCACACTATTATTTAGTTATTGCAATTCTATTCCTGATAGTGGGCCACATGTATAGGACCAACTGGGGCATTGGTCATGGAATAAAAGATATTTTAGAAGCTCATAAAGGTCCATTTACAGCCTAGGGCCATAAAGGTCTATATGAGATCCCAACAACGTCATAGCATGCTCAATTATCTCTTAACCTAGCCATGTTAGGCTCTTCAACCATTATTGTAGCTCACTATATGTATTCCATGCTCCCTTATCCATATCTAGCTACTGGCTATGGTACACAATTGTCATTGTTCACACATCACATGTGGATTGGTGGATTTCTCATAGTTGGTGCTACTGCACATGCAGCCATTTTATGGTAAGAGATTATGATCCAACTACTCAATACAATGATCCATTAGATCGTATCCTTAGACATCGTGATGCAATCACATCATATCTCAACTGGGTATATATATTTCTAGGTTTCCACAGTTTTGGTTTGTATATTCATAATGATACTATGAGCACCTTAGAGCATCCTCAAGATATGTTTTCAGATACCGCTATACAATTACAACCTATTTTTGCTCAATGGATACAAAACACCCACACTTTAGCACCCGGTGCAACAGCAAGCACCAGTTTAACTTAGGGGGGGTGGTGATTTAGTAGAGTGGGTGGCAAAGTGGCTTTGTTACCTATTTTGTTAGGAACTGTGGAATTTTTGGTACATCATATCTATGCATTTACGATTCATGTCACGGTATTGATACTCTTGAAAGGTGTTCTATTTGCTCGTAGCTCCCATTTGAACTAGATAAAGTAAATCTTGGTTTTTGTTTTCCTTGTGATGGACCTGGAGGAGGGGGTACATGCTAAGTATTGGCTCGGGAACATGTTATTTTAGGACTATTCTGGATGTACAATTCTATTTTGGTAGTTATATTCCTCAAGCTGCATTATATACTCATCACTAAAATATCTCAAGATTCATCATGACAAGAGCTTTTGCTCATGGAGCTATATTTTTCTTTAAATATTATAACTTAGAGTAAAATGAAGATAATGTATTAGTAAGAATGTTAGACCATAAGGAAGCTATCATATCTCATTTAAGTTGGGCCAGCCTCTTTCTAGGATTTCATACCTTGGGACTTTATGTTCATAATGATGTCATGCTTGCTTTTGGTACTCTGGAAAAGTAAATTTTGATCAAACGCATATTTGCTCAATGGATACAATCGGCTTATGGTAAAACTTCATATGGGTTCAATGTACTTTTATCTTCAATGAGCAGTTCGGCATTCAATGTGGGTCGAAGCATCTAGTTTCTCGGTTGGTTAAATGCTGTTAATGAAAATACTAATTCATTATTCTTAACAATAGGTTTTGGAGACTTTTTGGTTCATCATGCTATTGCTTTAGGTTTACATACAACTACATTGATTTAGTAAAAGGTGCTTTAGATCGACGCAGTTCCAAGTTAATGCTAGATAAAAAGGATTTTGGTTATAGTTTTCCATGTGATGCCCCCGCCGAGGGGGTACTTATGATATTTCAGCATGGGAAGCATTTTATTTGGTAGTTTTTTGGATTTTAAATACTATTGGATGGGTTACTTTTTATTGGCATTGGAAGCACATCATATTATGGTAGGGTAATGTTTCATAGTTTAATGAATCTTCCACTTATTTGATGGGTTGGCTAAGAGATTATTTATGGTTAAACTCTTCACAACTTATCAATGGATATAACCCTTTTGGTATGAATAGTTTATCGGTTTGAGAGTGGATGTTCTTATTTTGGACATCTTGTTTGGGCTACTGGATTTATGTTCTTAATCTCCTGGCGTGGATATTGGCAGGAATTGATTGAAATTTTAGCATGGGCTCATGAATGCATACCTTTAGTCAATTTGATTCGATGGAAAGATAATCCTGTGGCCCTTTCCATTGTGCAAGCAAGATTAGTTGGATTAGCCCATTTTTCTATAGGTTATATATTCACTTATGCGGCTTTCTTGATTGCCTCTACATTGGGAAAATTTTGCTAATTTTTGAATGTGTTATATCCACGATAATCTCATTTCTTTCGATGGAGAGAAAGCCTGCCTTTTTATATTTCTACATCTAGGATTCGACTTGTATCATGGATACTAATAGGACCTGAACTATTATGGCAAGGAAAACTTTGATTCAGAGGGAGAAGAAGAGGAAAAAATTGGAATAGACATATCATTTGATTCGTCGATCCTCAAAAAAATAAATAAGTAAAGTTTCATCATTAAGTGACAAATGGGAAATTTATGGAAAGTTACAATCCCCACCATAGAATAGTGCACCTGCACGCCTTCATCGTCATTGTTTTTTTATCGAAAGATCGAGGGCTAACTATCGAGACTTTGGACTATCCGGACACATACTTTATGAAATGGTTCGTGCATGTTTGTTGCCAGGAGCAACAAGATCAAGTTGGTAAGGATTAATCTTTCATTTCATTTCTATGGTCGATGATCATAAAAGACCTCTTTACCATTCTATATAAATGTACTATTCTACTTGTACAAATATGGTAGAGGGGCACATTCAATCCTTGTTTGTCTAGTAGTTTTTACTTCTTCTCTTCAGCGCGGGGTAGAGCAGTTTGGTAGCTCACAAGGCTCATAACCTTGAGGTCATAGGTTCAAATCATGTCTCCGCAACATCTTTTTTTATTTTATCCAAAATTTGGAGGTTTGGCTCTATTAACTAGTAATTAATTACCCCCTTTTTGGGGGGTGTTAGGAAAGAGAAAAAAGAGGGGATAGACTCACTACAGTATCATGACCAACTATACCCAATCCTTTAGCATATTCAAAATATTACTTATCTTAGGCGGATAGCGGGAATTGAACCCACATCTTCTCCTTGGCAAAGAGAAATTTTACCATTCGACTATATCCGCATTTTTGGTTCATGATACACAATATATCCACATATATTTGATAAAATATACCTGGATCATATTTATTCAGTGTCGGGCCAGAGATACTCTTCAGAATGATTCCAATTATTTTATTAATCTAATGAATTTGAATTGTATATTTTTTTTCATCCAAGAAGTTTAACCCCCCTTTAATTTTATTTTTTCATTTTATTTTGGGTGCTTAATATTAAATTATAATGTGTCTCACAACAGAGAAAAATTTTTTTGGGGTGGGTCATTTCAATTTTGGATCTGGGACGAATAGGTTCAAGAGATGAGACAATTGAGGATATCCATCAGAAACCAATCCATAATGATGTATCGAAAAATACAACATATTTGTTACTTGACCAACCATCAGGAGAACCAATTACAATGGGTACGCTAATCAATAAGATTGATGAAGTAGCAATTAATGCAAAAATAGCTAATTGGAAAACAAAAGTCATGCTTTTAATCCTCCAAGATACCAACAAATAAACTATACCATTTGATCCCTCTATCAGCCAAAAAATTGCAAGAAAATACATCATCAAGGGATTTTAGTTTACCACGAATTGATTAGACTTATTACTAACCTTTTGATCGCTCTATTCTGTAGTCAGGGGAAATGGAATTTTTGATTTACCAAATGGGCATGCTGGATTCTATATACCGATAGATAGATCGATTCGTAGATTCATACCTGAGATCTTTCTATAGATAGCAGCAGTATCCATCCCCTATGGCCATGTTCTATTTGGAGGAATAAAATTAAAATTGTCTTTCAGAGAGATGGCTAAGTGGTTGATAGCCCCCGTCTTGAAAATTGGTATAGTTTTGAACAAAGAACTATAGAGGGTTCGAATCCCTCTCTCTCCTTTTTTTGCTCATTTAACATATTTGTTTCTATTGATTTTGCCCAAATAGGTATCATAAAGAAAGGGGAATGACTTGGCTATCCCACCTAGCCAAGCCAAAAAAAGTAGAAAAATCAATTAGATAGAAATGAGTTGAAAAAAAAATGAAAAAGGAATACTTTTTAAGTATAACCTGATCCTAAGTGTGATTTTTATGTTATGTATGGTCGTGCCTAAGGGCATATTGGTTGAAGTAGATTCTTCTTTTTGATCAATCAAAACCTCTTCCCAAACTGTACAAGCTTCTTCCAAAGCATGCAGCTTTCTGGATATAGATGATGATATCTATACAGATGGATCTTATATATATCGTATAATGAAGTACCACACGGGTGGATATCTATATGAATCCAAATTTGCTGAATCACTCATGGTATGATGTTCTACATCTTAGGTCTTCCCGTTCCGTCATCTGGCTTATTTTCTTCATGTAGCATTCAGATTGAATGACTCTGTGAAATTACGTCAATACTTCCACATATTATGGGTAACGTAGGAGACATCTCTATTTTTTCCCTAGGGAATCTTTAGAATTCCCACTGCTTAGCTTTTAATTCACCTCTAACCATCAAATGAAATGTGAATAACCCATCCTCCTCTCTTTGAAAGAAGGGGCTCTTCTGATTCTGTCGGTGCTTGAAATAATTTTATCTTCTCCATCTTACTATATCTCTAGAGTCAATAATTTTATATGAGGAACTACTGAACTCAATCACTTGTTGTCGTTACTCTTCAGTTTTCTATTGAGGTCTATCCTGTATAGGTACTCAAATTGGATTAGTGATCAATTTCTAGGTTTCATCGTAAACCTAATTGGTTACTTCCAATTACGTAAATCAATAGTTTAAACTGCACTTAAAGGTAGGGCATTTCCCATTTTTATAGGAACTTCTATACCAAAGACAATAGTATCTCCAATTATAGCCCCTCTGGGATGTAAAATATATCACTTCTCACCATCCCAATAGTGTATGAGATAAATATATGTATTTCGATTAGGGTCTTATTCTATGGTTATGATTCTACCATATATGTCTTTTTCATTCTGTTGAAAATTAATTTTACGATATAGACGTTTAGGACCTCCCCCTTTATGCCTTGTGGTAATGATTCCTTTGGTATTATGACCCTTACCACAACGATGTTGTCTATAGATCAAATTATTTCATGGAATGGATTTCACTTGACTGTCTATAGTTCCATTGCATGTACTAGGGGTAGAAATTTTGTATAAATGTATCACCATGCTATTAAGTATTTTAATTTAAGTTCTTTACTTTCTAAGAGGTGGAATAGAATAACCCGATTGAAGTGTAATGATCATACATCTGTAATGCAATGTATGTCCCATAATAGGTCCCATTCTTCTACCCTTTCCTGAAAGTTGATGACTATTCATAGCTATTACCTTGAAACCAAAGAAGAGTTCGACCCAATACTTTAGTTCTGTCCTAGTTGATCCTAATCGACATTAGAAGTATATTGATTTTTCCCCAATATTTGAATACTTTTGTCTGTAAATATTGCATATTTGATTCTATCCATAAATCTATTTTCTTCCCTATGAGTTCTAGTCTCAATAAGAATGCTTGTTCTTACTGTTCTTACATTATGATATGAATTTACCACACCAATTCATTATCTATGGATGATGAGATTCCATTGATACAGAGCCAATTCTAATAGAATTATTGGAAGGTCCCATTGGCGTGCATCCAGTAGGAATTGAACTTACAAATTCACCAATTATGAGTTGGGCACTTTAACCATTCAGCCATAAATGCTTAGCGAGGATCCTCGTACTTGGTGAATAACCAAATTTTAATTGAAATGAAATCTTTAGGATAAATCAATGCAATTTAGGAGGAATCAATGAAAGGACATCAATTCAAATCCTAGATTTTACAATTAAGAGAGACATTAAGAGAGATCAAGAATTCTCACTATTTATTAGATTCATGGACCCAATTCAATTCAGTGGGGTCTTTCATTCATATTGTTTTCCACCAAGAATGTTTTCTAAAACTTTTTGACCCCCAAATTTTGAGTATCCTACTTTCATGCAATTTATAGGGTTCAACAAGCAATCGATATTTCACAATCAATGGTGCAATACTCTTTGTAGTAGCAGTCCTTATATATTGTATTAACAATCGAAATATGGTCGAAAGAAAAAATTTCTATTTGAGGGGGCTTCTTCCTATACCTATGAATTCCATTGGGCCCAGAAATAATACATTGGAAGAATCGATTGGGTCTTCCAATATCAATAGGTTGATTGTTTTGCTCCTATATCTTCCAAAAGGAAAAAAGATCTTTGAAAGTTATTTTCTGAATCAGAAAGAGAGTACTTGGGTTCTCCCAATAACTAAAAAGTGTAGCATGCCTGAATCTAACTAGGGTTTGCAGTGGTGAAGGAACTAGATCGAAAAAAAGAAGGATTCTAGTTGTAAGATATCTAATGAAATCGTCGCTGGAATTGAGGTCTTATTCAAAGAGAAATATATCAAATATCTGGAGTTTCTTTTTGTATATTATATGGATGATCTGATCCGCAAGCACCATGATTGGGAATTATTTGATCGTCTTTCTCTGAAGATCTATTTCTAACCTCTCAGGAATAAATGATCCATCGAGACAAAAATTCTTTACTTTGGATTTTTTGGGTCAAAACGAAGATAAGATTTCTGATTATTCAGACCTTAGTCGAATTATATGTACTGGTCATTGTAATCTTATAAATCCAACCATTCTCTACCAGAATTCTAATTTATTCTCAAAGAGGCAACGAAATAGATTCATCATTCTACTCCAATCGGTAAAGAATGCGAGAATGAATTACTACCCCCTTCAGGTATCTCGATTGAAATCCCCATCAATGGCATTTTCTGTAGAAATAGTATTATTGCTTATTTCGATGACCCTCGATACAGAAGAAAGAGTTCGGTCATTACTAAATATGGGACTCTAGAAATGCATTCAATCCTTAAAAAATAGGATTTCATTGAGTATCGAGAAGGTAAGGAATTTAGGCCAAAATACTAAATAAAAGTAGATCAGTTTTTTTCATTCCCGATGAAGTGCATATCTTACTTGGATCTTCTTCCATAATGGTATGGAACAATAGTATCATTAGGGTAGATACACAAACTACTTTAAATATAAAAAGTCAAGTAGGCGAGTTGGTTCAAGTGGAGAGAAAAAAAAAGAATTGAACTTAAATTCTTTTCTGGAGATATCCATTTTCTTGGAGAGACACATAAGATATCTCGACATAGCGACATTTTGATACCACCAGGAACAGGAAAACAAAATTCCAAGGAATCCAAAAAGTGGAAAAATTGGATCTATGTTCAACGGATCACACCTAGCAAGAAAAAGTATTTTCTTTTCGTTCGGCTTGTCGTCACATATGAAATAACGGATGGTATAACTTTAGCAATGCTTTTCCCCCCGAATCTATTCTAGGAAAGGGATAATGTGCAACTTCAAGTTGTCAATTATATCCTTTATGGAAATGGTAAACCAATTCGAGGAATTTCTAATACAAATATCAATTAGTTTGGACTTGTTTAGTATTGAATTATGACCAAGACAAAAAAAGTTCTTCTTGTCAAGAAACCTTTGCTTCCTTTGTTGAAATAAGGGCAAATGGTTTGATTTGACATTTCCTAAGAATTGACTTGGTGCAATCCACTATTTCATATATCAGAAAAAGGAATGATCCATCGGGCTTAGGATTTCTCTCTAATAATGGATCAGATTGCACCAATACCAATCTGTTTTCTTCCATTTATGCCAAGGCAAGAATTTAACAACCCCTTAATCAAAATCAAAGAACTATTCATACATTGTTGAATGGAAATGTGGGATTCCAATCATTGATAATTTTGTCATCATCCAATTATTTTTGAATGGTTCCATTCAACGATGTAAAATATCACAATGGGATAAAAGAATCAATTCAAATTACAAAAGATCCTCTAATTCCAATTAAGAATTCGTTGGGGCCTTTAGGAGCAGCCTTTCTAATTGTGAATGTTTATTCATTTTACCATTTAATAACTCATAATCAGATCTTGGTAAATAACTATTTGCAACTTGACAATTTAAAATAAACTTTTCAAGTAGTTAAATATTATTCAATGGATGAAAATAAGAAAAGTTATAACCCCGATCCATGCAATAACATTATTTTCAATTTGAATTGGTATTTTCTCCATCCCAATTATTGTCAAGAAACATCTACAATAATGGGTCTTGGGCAGTTCATTTGTGAAAATATATGTATAGCCAAAAATGCACCACACTGAAAATCGGGTCAAGTTATACTTGTTCAAGTTGACTCTATTGTAATATGATCAGTTAAACCCTATTTGGCCACTCCAGGAGCAACTGTTTATGGCCATTATGGGGAAATCCTGTACGAAGGAGATACTTTAATTACATTTATATATGAAAAATCGAGATCTGGTGATATAACCCAGGGGCTTCCAAAAGTAGAACAGGTGTTAGAAATGAGTTCGATTGATTCAATATTGATGAATCTAGAAAAGAGAGTCAAGGGTTGAAACGAACGTATACCAAGAATTCTTGGAATGCCGTGGGCATTCTTTATTGGTGCT
>JACGDI010001558.1:549408-559246 GCA_014898725.1 Jacaranda copaia | reverse complement strand
AGATATTTTGTTTCACCACAGAAAATTATTTGATTATTTTCTTTCAAAGAATTTTCTTGATAGACTAGAACAATCATTTATAGAATTTAATGATTACTAAAAGTGGATTCATTTGACTATCTGTATTTGGTATAGTCATTTGATTTGATAATCAAAATAGTAAACAATAGAAAAGACTAATGGCTTGTTCATCTATCTACAGCCAATCAACGGTAGAAGAGAAGGTTCCATCAAAACAATTATTTATTTCAGTTTAGGGTTCCTCGTCTCTTTATTTTGAAAAAAAAGGGAGGGGGTGTGGGGAGAAATGACAAGAAGATATTGGAACATCAACTTGGAAGAGATGATGGAGGAAGGAGTTCATTTTAGCCATGGTACTAGGAAATGGAATCCTAAAATGGCACCTTATATCTCCGAAAAGTGTAAAGGTATTCATATTACAAATCTTACTAGACCTGCTCATTTTTTATCTGAATCCTACGATTTAGTTTTTGATGCAGCAAGTAGGGGAAAATAATTTTTGATTGTTGGTACCAAAAATAAAACAACTGATTCAGTAGCACGGGCTAAAATAAAGGCTTGGTGTCATTATGTTAATAAAAAATGGCTCGGTGGGATGTTAATGAATTGGTCCACTACAAAAATGAGACTTCATAAGTTTAGGGAGTTGAGAATGGAATAAAAAATGGGAAAACTCAACCGTCTTCAGAAAAGAGATGCAACTGTGGTGAAAAGACAATTATCTCGCTTGCAAACATATCTGGGCAAGATTAAATATATGCAGGGTTACCCGATATTGTAATCATTGTTGATCAGCAAGAAGAATATACGGCCCTACGAGAGTGTATCACTTTGGGAATTCCAATAATTTGTTAATCGATACAAATTATGACCTTGATCTTGTAGATATTTCGATTCCAGTGAATAATGATGCTATATCTTTGATCTGCTTAATTCTTAACAAATTAGTATTTGCAATTTGTGAGGACTGTTCTAGCTATATAAGAAATCCTTAATTAATAATAAGATAAATAACTTTTACTTTAAAAATCTGACAGATTTATGGAATTGGTTATTATTTATGAATTTTTTTAAATAGATAAAAATAACTAGGGATATTATGTGATTAGTTAGTATTCAAAATATCCAATTCAAGTAGACAAAGAGATGGTTGAATCAAAATAATTTTGTTTAAAGTTTGATTTTTTTTCAGAAGGCAATATGAATGTGCTATCATGTTCCATCAACATACTAAAGGGGTTATACGATATATCCGGTGTGGAAGTAGGCCAATATTTCTATTGGCAATTAAAGGGTTTCCAAGTCCATGGTCAAGTACTTATTACTTCTTGGGTTGTAATTGCTATCTTATTAGGTTCAGCTACTATAGCTGTTCGGAACCCACAAACCATTCCGACTGGGGGTCAAAATTTCTTCGAATATGTTCTTGAATTCATTCAAGATGTGAGCAAAACTCAAATTGGATAAGAATATGGCCCTTGGATTCCTTTTATTGGAACTATGTTTCTATTTATTTTTGTTTCTAATTGGTCAGGAGCTTTTTTACTTTGGAAAATCATAGAATTACCTCATGGAAGCTAGCCGCACCCACGAATGATATAAATACTGCTATTGCTTTGGCTTTACTCACATTAGTGGCATATTTCTATGTAGGTCTTACCAAAAAGTGATTAAGTTATTTTAGGAAATATATTCAACCAATCCCAATCCTTTTACCCATTAACATCTTAGAAGATTTCACAAAGCCCTTATCACTTAGTTTTCGACTTTTTGGGAATATCTTAGCGGATGAATTAGTAGTCGTTGTTCTTGTTTCTTTAGCACCTTCAATGGTTCCTATCCCTAGCATGTTCCTTGTATTATTTACAAGTGGTATTCAAGCTCTTATTTTTGCAACTTTAGCTACGGCTTATATAGGTGAATCCATGGAGGGCCATCGTTGAAATAGTCTTTTTTTTAGCTTAGCGCAAAGCAATGTATGTCTGGCCTAAGATGATTTACTTAAGGAATAGAAATATACAAGACTCTATATACGATACAAAGCAATAGGAACAAAAAAAAAATAAAAAATTACGATATTAGAGAGTTGTAAAAAAAAAGGAAAGAGATCTAAAAGATCTTTTTCCTAAAATTCTCCTTTCGTCCACTTAATATCCTACCTTTTCTCAACGAATATTCACTTTCTATTATATTGGTCAGTCAATCTTATTCGTCAAATCATAAATAAGATATATGCTTACTATGTGTAATTAAATAAAAAATAGGAGAAACAATTCTACTTTACAGTTGATTTTATTCAACAATTGACCAAAAGAAAATATGAAGAAATAATAAATTTCATGAATTTAGATCAATCAAATAATGATATTTCTATGCAATAATTCGCCCTAATCAATTTTATTTGCCCATTTAGATTTTATTCGGTTGGAATAATGATAAGGAAAATGGAAAGGAGAATAGATGGATTCTCTAATCCGATTGAATCTAATGGTTTACGTTATGGAAGAAAGACATGTATATGTGATATTAATTAGGTATTGACTAGTTATATATGAACTAAAGATCTATTTCATTTGCCCTACTATTATGTGTGGGTTCCAGTAGAAGCCCTTTCGTATCGTTGTGGCTGTGAATTGGCTGAATAAATAGGTGAAATCAAGAAAAGATGGAAGAATTGAAATAACAGTTCGAAACCAAGAAATGGAAGAACGAAAGTTCATGGATTCACAAAAACTCTGTGGATAGAAACGAAAAAAGAGATATCGAAGTAGTTCTAATGATTTAATAATATTATTACTTAAATTCAAAGTTCTTAGTTACTTCGATTGGATGAATCCTATCAATGGAATAATTAAGTCATAATTCATTGGTTGATTGTATCATTAACCATTTCTTTTTGTTGGTACGAAGAATTTATCATGAATCCACTAATTTCTACTACTTTCGTTATTGCTTCTGGATTGGTTGTAGGGCTTGCTTCTATTGGACCTGGAGTTGGTTAACGGACTGTTGTGGATCAAGCCGTAGAGGGTATCCCGAGACAGCCCGAGGTAGAGGGAAAAATACGAGGTACTCTATTGCTTAGTCTGGCTTTTATGGAAGCTTTAACAATTTATGGATTGGTTGTAGCATTAGCACTTTTATTTGCGAATCCTTTTGTTTAATTGTTTAATCTTAGAAATAGGAAAAATACATATTTTTCCTATTTTATTGCCTTGGACTTGTCAGTTGCATTTTCAAATTAGATCAAGAGTTCACTCCTACAATTCTTTATTTGGTGAGAAATAACCTACTGGAAGGGCTGATTTGCAGACGAGGAATTAGCATACCAACTCGCTTTCATCCTTCCCATTCGTAGTCCAAGGGAAACTCTTTTTATGAAGTGTTGCAATACAATAATCAAGGTGTAGTTCATACTTTATAACTAGAATATTTTTTGACTTGATTTCAAAAAAAAAAAAAGAAAAGAATAAAGGGGGGTAAAGTGATAGAAAAAGAACTCTAGTCGATTTTTTAGTCTATCTATAAAAGGAGATTATATGAAAAATGTAACCGATTCTTTCATTTCTTTGGGCCACTAGCCATCTGCTGGGAGTTTCAGATTTAATACCGATATTTTAGCAACAAATCCAATAAATCTTAGTGTAGTGATTGGTGTATTGATCTTTTTTGGAAAGAGAGTGTGTGTGAGTTGTTTATTTTAAGAATAGGCTAGATCTAATTAGCTATACCCTTTTTCGTTAGAATTGTATATTCAATAATTCACTAATCGTAATCATAAATCATAATATATTTTCTATATTCTAGAATATAATTCTAATAGAATATTTAGAAAAAAGGAAATAAGCGGGTAGCGGGAATCGAACCCGTATCATTAGCTTGGAAGGCTAGGGGTTATAGTTAATGTCAATTCAGTGCTTTGAGCATCTCTAATTCAAAGCTGAACATGAAACCTTAGTTTCATTCGGCTCCTTTATGGAAGATGAATAAATTCCTAGACCTAAGATGTGAACAAAATTATACCCATAACACCTATATTAGCTTTTTGTCTGAATACAAACAAAACGATTGCTTTCTAGATGATCCTTCTAGAAGAAAGTGATTCTAACAATCTTTCTAGTTACTTCATTCTCTATTTCTATTTGAGAAGATCCTAAGGAAAAGGATTTTGTTTCCACTAAGCTAAAATAATATGCCGATGTCTCTAGTAAACCAAAGTCATCGTTGAATGGCTATTTTGGTTCAATTTCTTTCTTTAGCAACAAAAAAAAATGAAAGATTTAGTTACGATTAGAAATTGACTTTCTATCTTTAGCCATGGTACTTATTTAATTGGAAGTCTTAGTCCAATTTAAAGATTATGTTTCGCAATTTCATAATCCAACTTTTCAATTTATAAGTGAATCATGGATATGAATCATGAGAATGCATATTGTTTTCTCAAATTTTTCATTGAGAGGTAAAGGATTAAATCCTTTTAAGAAATAAAGTTTTTGATCGGAATATGAATAAAATTGAAAGACCCTTTATCTATTAAAGGGTTAAAAGAACAAATCACACTTTTACCACTAAACTATACCCGCTACAATACAATTATTGTATACAAATGGGCCTTTTGTCGAACAAGATAATTGAGCATGATTAGGATTATCAAAGAATCATCAAAATGAGAGTGTTGAACTTTTTCGTGGGGAGATAAAAATTTAATGAGATTTGGAAAAGAGGCTTCATTTAAGTTAAATTAAATAACTAAAGTTTTCTCTTTTGCTGAAGAAGATAGATGATACGAATTGAAAAAAACACTAAAATAATAACAGAAAAATGCATTGTGGAAGAATTGATAGTTTCTTTTTTAGTTTAGAAAATGAAAATAAAATATAACAAGAAAAAGAAGAAAAACTATTTACATTCTTTTTCTTGTTGCTTGAATATAAAATATTCAATTGAATATAATAAAAAAAGTCTTTTTATTTTCAAATCAGATATCAGATAAATCATTATTTATCTATAATTTGTTGGAACAAAAAAAAGGGCCCGGCTAGTTACTGACCAGGCCAAGCTATTAGAATAAGAAGGGTCTTTTGAACAAAATCAACATAAAGAGGCCTTCCTTCTTTAGTTCGATTGTTGGCTCGTTCGAGCCCCTCTTTTAGATAAAAAAAATTCCTGATTTGTGGTTCTCTCTCTATATAATAGAATAGAGAAAGAAGAGAGAGAAAGAAACACTCCTTACATTATGTGTAATGTAGTAATTATCTTTTTCTATTGGGAGAGATGGCTGAGTGGACTAAAGCATCGGATTGCTAATCCGTTGTACAAGTTATTCGTACCAAAGGTTCGAATCCCTCTCTTTCCATTTTCGTTGATAACTTGATTTATTTATTTTTTTAATTTTGAAAATCTTAATTAAACGTGTGGAATAGATAAAATCCTAAAACAATTTGAAAATTAACCAAGAAAACCCTTTGGATTTTATTCTTCACGTCCAGCATTACGCCCCAGATCATTCGATAGGAATCTAAAGATAAAGAGAGAAACAAAAAATATCGTTATGGTATAAATGAAGAGTTTCAGAGTAAGTATTACACAATCTCTAAGATGATTTTTTGGAAAAAAAAAGAGAATGGATCTTCCATTTTTCTACCACATATCCTATTTTGACACCAAGAAATGAGGTTTCTTTTTCTAGAAATAGAAATAAATTGTCACAAATTCATTTGCTTTCATTAACAAAAATTTTCATTTATATCTAAATTAGATATTGTGGGAGACCCTAATAGGTTTAGGGTTTTTTATTGGAAAAAGGTCAAAAATGAGGAAATGGGAGTAAGCTGGATTGATGGCGACTATCCAAGAATTTCAGTGTACGAATTTAGGGTTTACTCTAAAACTTATATGATTTTCTCAATTGTTAGAATTTTTTCTCGAATAAATCATGCATTTTCAAGGATATTAATTATTATTAAAGATCTCATCGAAAACCTACAGCAACTTGCCAAACAAAAGCTAAGAGAAAAAAAAAAAGCACAGGTATGACTAGCATAACATATACGATTGGATTCAAAAATGCATAGGCTTTGGGCAATTTGCCGAAGAAAAAACTACTTGAATAAAGGGCTGAATTAATATAGATCAAACAAACAATATTAAGCATAACAGACATTTTGTTCTTGGAGATAATTGCATTTTGATTGAGTTTTTGATATAAGGAAAAAGGAAGAAAGTAAGTAAGGTAAACACAAAATCCTTCTTTTTCTTTGAACCCACCCAATCAAAAACCCTCCAATTCTCAAAGGAGAATAGAAGAAATCATACTTTCATACAATATGTTAATGATCAATAAATTAAGTTGAATTATATATCTATATGTATCAAAATCCTAGTACCAATCTATTCTATAGATATATAGATATTTGGACTGGAGTTGACAAAAAACCAATACCAATATTATTGTTTCTTAGTATAGATTAGACATTGAAATGGGGCGTGACGGAGGTTCGAATCCTTCTGTCCTAGTGCATATCCATTTTTTTATACATCTCATGAAAAAAAAAATGGATCTCTTTTTTCTTTTATTTGTTCTAGTTTAAATTAAATTAGTGATGAGTCAATTAAAAAAGAAAAACTTATCTTCCTATGAAGATCAAACGTGATGCTTATTGTCCAATTTTCTTTAAATTCAATCAAATTAAATAATGATGTCTAAATAGGAAAATTTTTCAATTTCAATTTGAAATATTTTGAATAAATATTTTTAATGCTTCCTTGTAAGTGGAATATTTCGTACTCAAAAAGTAGGAAATCGTTTAATCTATCATATTGAGTTATTTGCGGATGCAGATTCAAAAAGTTATTCATATATATATATATATTTCTATTATCTATATACTATTTATGTATGTTAAATATGATGTCTCGCTAAGACTTTTTCCAAAAAATCATTCATCATATCATATATAGAAGAAAAAGTCTAGATTACGATGTCTATGGATAGTTGAACCAATGACTATTCATGATTCCATAATTGAATCAATTCCATACCGGTTCCAAATTAGAGGAATATTATGGTAAAACTTCATTTCAAATGATGTGGTAGAAAGCAACGTGCGACTTGAAGGACACAATCCGTTGTGGATTTTTACATCCACTATTTTTGATTTATCTAGGAATGAGGGTGCTCTTGGCTCAACATTGTTTATTTTGTTACACTTGAACCCTTCTTTTTTTGGTGGGTTGTAAATAGTCCATGATGGAGCTCGAGTAGAAAGGATTAATTCATTTCTGGGGGGCAAGGATCTTAGGTTAATGCCAATTAATCAATCGGAACAACTTCATAAATGTATCTTCCATATAGAAATCGAAAGGATCCAATTTGAGCAAGTTTCCAATTCAAAAGAAAAACTTGTTGGAATTGATCAAACTTTTTTGATTCAAAGTGTATCGTGCGGGAATCAACTGTCCATAGGATTCTTTGATAGAAAGAAATCAAAAAAAGATATGTTGCTGCCATTTTGAAAGGACTAAGAAGCACCGAAGTAATGTCTAAACCCAATGATTTACAATAAGGATAAAGGATCTAAGAATAAGGAAACACTATTTTAATTATCTCGATAGTCTCAATAACTGAATCAGACAAAAGAATCCAAATCGAATTTTAAACGAGACAAACAAAAGGGAGTAAAAATCACTCAATAAATGAAATTGACTAAAGATTTTTCCTTTGAGCTATTTGAGAGTTATCCAACTTGAGTTATGAGTACGAATGGTTTCTTTTTCATTTTCAAGAAGACAAAAAAAGAAAAAAAGATTGAAATCATAGTTTAATTGATTTTAGAGGCCCATTTTTCATTTAATTTATTAGAATTGCATACATAGACAAAACTTTGAATCAAATCATTTTTTCTCAAGCCGTACGAGTAGAAAACTTCCTATAGGTTCTAGGGGGGTATTGTTCACCTACATCTATCCCAATGAGCCATGTACTAAATCGTTGCAATTGATGTTTGATCCCGAAGAGAAGGAAAAGATTTTAGAAAAGTGTGCTTTTATGATCTAATGAAGAATCAAACTTATTTAAATGTTCCTCTTATTCTATATTTCCTTGAAAAATGTGCTCAACCCACAGGAACTATTCAAAATTTTTTAAAGAAAGCGTAAGTTTTTAAGGAACTTCCGTCTAATTAAATGAAATTCAATTAAAGAAATACCATTAGGGGGGGTACCGACTTGTATATAACTTTGTATGATTTTTCTCTACTTGTTTTTTTTATTCTCCCCCCCCCTTTTTTCCACTGTATTCTTTTCTCAACATTTATATTGACAATAGAGTATCGAACAAATATAATTCATCGTGATAAGTGAACTGTGTCTATTTTCATCCCATAGGTTTTTTACTTTACCTTATTCAAATGATGCTTTCTTTGATACAAGAAGTTTTTTTGATTGAAAAAAGGAAGATAACATAAGGGGTGCTCCATCAATTTTTACAATTCTGTATATTTGTTTTCTTTTATCTGCAAATTTCTTGTATTTTCATCTAATCAATTCATTTTTATGTTTCAAATCCATTAGAAAATTTATTTTTTTTAGATTTGTTAGTGCAATGGTTTGATTAGCTCGTATAATCTCCCTTTCTCTTTGTTTAAATTTAATTTAATTGATTTTGATTGTATCTATACACTCTTTGTTGAAATTTTTTTTAATCATTATTTTCTTCGGGTTGCTAACTCAACGGTAGAGTACTCAGCTTTTAAGTGCGGCTAGAATCTTTTACACATTTGGATAAAGTGAGGAATTTGTCCATACCATTGGTAAAGTTTGGAAAACCACAATTGATCCTGAAAGGTTATAAATGAAGAAAATAGCATGTTGTATCAATGGAGAATTCTGAAGATATTTGATTCTTATCGGATCGTTACAAAACCTTGTTCGAATTCTTGGAACAGAACAAAATAAATTTGGGTCAATTGAATAAATGGATAGGGGCCCTATGGCTTCAACTAATTATCAGAAAGAAAAAGCAACCAGCTTCTGTTCTTAATTTGAATAATTTTCCACTCTAATTAGACGTTAAAAATAGATTAGTGCCTGATACGGGAAGGACTTTTCCCCCCATGAGTGGATTCTATATTTTTTGAATGAATCTTAACTATTGGCATTCTCTATTCTAGAATAGAGATGTGTGTGTAAAAGAAGCAGTATATTGATAAAGAAAGTTTTTTTCGAAATCAAAAGAGCAATTATGTTTACAAAATAAAAGATTTCTAATCATCTTGTTATCCTATAACATAGACGAATTAAACGAAAAGAATGGAAAAAAGAGAGGGTATAGAATCTGTTGACAAGTTTACTTGTCTCCGAGTTATCTATTCTTACTAGAATACCTTGTTTTGACTATATCGCACTATGTATCATTTGATAATCCCCAAAATCTTCTACCTTTGATTCAAATTGAATTTCAAATTGAGAAAATCTAAAGATATTTACAGCCAAAGAGATCTCAACAATATGACTTCCTATATCCACTTATCTTTCAGAAGTATATTATGCATTTGCTCATGATCGTGGTTTTAGTAGATCGATTTTGTCAAAACATTTAGGTTATGACAATAAATCTAGTTTACTAATTGTGAAACGGTTAATTACTGGAATGTATCAATAGGATGATTTTCTTATTTATCCTAGTGATTCTAACCAAAATTTATTTGGGGTGCACAACAAAAATTTGTATTTTCCAATCATATCAAAGGGGTTTGCTTTTATTGTGGAAATTCCATTTTCACTGCGATTAATATCTTATCTAGAAGGGGAAAAGATA
>JACGDI010001558.1:501908-546908 GCA_014898725.1 Jacaranda copaia | reverse complement strand
TCAAAAAGTAAAAGAGAAGGATGTTTTTTTGGTTTTTTTGTAAAGATGAAGAAAAAAATTCTATTTAGCTGATTTCCCCTCTTTTGCAATCAGTTTAGCTACAACACCCGTTGCTCTAACTCATTGTCCACCCTTTTCAAGTGTGATTTCTATGTTATGTATGGTTGTGCCTAAGGGCATATCGGTTGAAGTTGATTCCTCTTTTTGATCAATCAAAACCCTTTCCCAAACTATACAAGCTTCTTCCAAAGCATACGGCTTTTTGGATGTAGATGATGATATCTATACAGATGGATCTTATATATATCATACAATGAAATACCACATGGGTGAATATCTATATGAATCTAAATATGCCGAATCACTCATGGTATGATCTTTTACATCCTAGGTCTTCCCATTCCGTCATCTAGCTTATGTTCTTCATGTAGCATTTAGACGAATGACTCTATGAAATTACGTCAATACTTCCACATATTATGGGTAACATAGAAGATATCTCTATTTTTGCCCCAGGGAATCTTTAGAATTCCCACAGCTTAGCTTTCATTTTGCCTCTGACCATTAAATGAAATGTGAATAACCTATCCTACTCTCTTTGAAAAAAGAGGCACTTCCGATTCTATCAGTACTTGAAATAATTTTGTCTTCTCCATATTACTATATCTCTAGAGTCAATAATTTTATATGAAGAACTACTAAACTCAATCACTTGCTGCCCTTACTCTTCAGTTTTTTGTTGAGGTTTATCTTGTAGAGATACTTAAATTGGATCAGTGATCGATTTCTAGGTTTCGTCGTAAACTTAATTGGTTACATTTAATTACAAAAATCAATAGTTCAAACCGCACTCAAAGGTAGGGCATTTCCCATTTTTATAGGAACTTCTGTACCAGAAATAATGGTATCTCCAATTATAGCCCCTCTAGGATGTAAAATATATCTCTTCTCACCATCCCAATAGTATATGAGATAAATGTATGCATTTTGATTAGGGTCGTATTCTATGGTTATGATTCTACCATATATGTCTTTTTCATTCCATCGAAAATCAATTTTATGGTATAGACGCTTATGACCTCCCCCTTTTTGCCTTGCGGTAATGATTCCTCTGGCATTACGACCTTTACCATAATGATGCTATCCATAGATCAAATTATTTCATGGAATGGATTTCACTTTACTGTCTACAGTTCCATTATGTGTGCTCGGGGTAGACGTTTTGTTTAAATGTATCGCCATGCTATTAAGTATTTTGAATTAAGTTCTTTTCTTTCTAAGAGGTGGAATAGAATAACCTGGTTGAAGCGTAATGTTCATACATCTGTAATGCATTGTATGTCCCATAATAGATCCCATTCTTCTACCTTTTCCTAAAAGTTGATGACTATTCATAGCTATTACCTTGACACCAAAGAAGAGTTCGACCCAATGCTTTAGTTATGTCCTAGTTGATCCTGATTCTACATTAGAAGTATTGATTTTTCCTTAATAACCAAATACTTTTGTCTGTAAATACTACATATTTGATTCCATTCATAAATCTATTTTCTTCCTTATGAGTTCTAGTCTCAATAAGAATGCTAGTTCTTATTGTTCATCTATTATGATATGAATATACCACACTAATTCGTTATGTATGGATGATGAGATTCCATTGATACAGAGCCAATTCTAATAGACTTATTGGAGGGTCCTATTGGCATGCATCCAGTAGGAATTGAACCTACGAATTTGCCAATTATGAGTTGGACACTTTAACCATTCAGCTATGGATGCTTAGTGGGGATCCTCATACATAGTGAATAACTGAATTCCAATTGAAATGAAATCTTTAGGATAAATAAATGTAATTTAGGAGGAATCAATGAAAGGACATCAATTCAAATCCTGGATTTTTGAATTGAGAGAGATATTAAGAGAGATCAAGAATTCTCATTATTTCTTAGATTCATAGACCCAATTCAATTTAGTGGGGTTCACATTTTTTTCCACCAAGAATGTTTTCTAAAACTCTTTGACCCCCGAATTTTGAGTATCCTACTTCTATGCAATTCACAAGGTTCAACAAGCAATTGATATTTCACGATCAAGGGTGTAATACTCTTTGTAGTAACGGTCATTATATATCGTATTAACAATCAATATATGGTCGAAAGAAAAAATCTCTATTTGAGGGGGCTTTTTCCTATACCTGTGAATTCCATTGGACTTAAAAATGATACATTGGAAGAATCAGTTGGGTCTTTCAATATCAATAGGTTGATTGTTTCGCTCCTGTATTTTCCAAAAGGAAAAAAGATCTCTAAAAGTTGTTTCCTGAATCTGAAAGAGAGTACTTGGGTTCTCTCAATAACTAAAAAGTGTAGCATGCTTGAATCTAACTGGGGTTCGTGGTGGTTGAGGAACCAGATCGGGAAAAAGGGATTTTAGTTGTGAGATATCTAATGAAACCGTCGCTGGAATTGAGATCTTATTCGAAGAGAAAGATATCAAATATTTAGAGTTTTGTTTTGTATATTATATGGATGATCCGATCTGCAAGGACCATGATTGGGAATTATTTGATCTTCTTTCTCTGAGGAAGAGGCGAAATAGAATCAACTTGAATTCGGGACCGCTATTCAAAATCTTATTGAAACACTGGATTTCTTTTCTCATGTCTGCTTTTCGTGAAAAAATACCAATTGAAGTGGAGGGTTTCTTCAAACAACAAAGGGCTGGGTCAACTATTCAATCAAATGATATTGTGCATGTTTCCCATCTCTTCTCAAGAAATAAGTAGGCTATTTCTTTGCAAAATTGTGCTCAATTTCATATGTGGCAATTTCGCCAAGATCTCTTCATTAGTTAGGGGAAGAATCTACACGAATTGAATTTTTTTAGGAATGTATCGAGAGAGAATTTGATTTGGTTAGGCAATGTGTGGTTGGTAAACAATGATCGATTTTTTAGAAAGGTACGAAATGTATCGTCAAATATTCAATATGATTCCATGAAATCCAATTTCATTCAAGTAACGAATTCTAGCCATCAGAAACGATCTTCGAATCAATCTAGAGATCATTTGGATTCCATTAGTAATAATGATTCAGAATATCACACATTGATCAATCAAAGAGAGATTCAACCACTAAAAGAAAGTTTGATTCTTTGGGATCCTTCTTTTCTTCAAATAAAAGGAACAGAGATAGAATCAGACCAATTCCCGAAATACCTTTTTGGATATTCCTCAATGTCCTAGCTTTTCACGAAACGTGAGAAGTAGATGATTAATCATCTATTTTCGGAAGAAATCAAAGAATTTCTTGGGAATCCTACAAGATCGGTTTGTTCTTTTTTTTTTTACAGATGATCAGAACTTCATCTGGGTTTGAATCCTACTAAGGGGTTCACTAAAGATCAGAAATTGTTGAAGAAACAACAAGATCTTTCTTTTGTCCCTTCCAGGTGATCGAAAAATAAAGAACTGGTTAATATATTCAAAATAATTACATATTTACAAAATACTGTCTCAATTCATCCTATTTTATCAGATCCAGGGTGTGATAGGGTTCTGAAGGATGAACTGGATATGGACAGTTCCAATAAGATTTCATTCTTTAACAAAAATCCATTTTTTAATTTATTTCATGTATTCCATGACCGGAATAGGGGAGGATACACGTTACACCATGATTTTGAATCAGAAGAGAAATTTCAAGAAATGGTAGATTTATTCACTCTATCAATAACCAAGTTAGATCTGGTGTATCATAAGAGATTTGCCTTTTCTATTGATTCCTATAGATTGGATCAAAAATAATTCTTGAATGAGGATAGGGATGAATCGAAAAAGAAATCTTTATTGGTTTTATCACCTATTTTTTATGAAGAGAATGAATCTTTTTCTTGAAGGATAAAAAAAAAATGGGTCCGGATCTCTTGCAGGAATAATTTGGAAGATCCAAAACCAAAAATAGTGGTATTTACTAGCAACAATATAATGGAGGCAGTCAATCAATATAGGTTGATCCGAAATCTGATCAAATCCAATAGAGTACCTATGGGTACATAAGAAATGTATTAAATCGATTCTTTTTAATGAATAGATCCAATCGCAACTTCGAATTTGGAATTCAAAGGGATCAAATAGGAAAGAATATTCTGAATCATAGAACTCTAATGAAATATACAATCAATCAATATTTATCAAAGTTGAAAAAGAATTAGAAGAAATGATTTGATCCTCTTATCTTGATTTCTCGAATCGAGAGATCTATGAATCAGGATCCTGATGCATATTGATACAAATGGTCCAATGGGAGCAAGAATTTCCAGAAATATTTGGAACATTTTATTTTTTAGCAGAAGAGCCATTTTTAAATAGTGTTTGATCGATTACATATTAATCAATATTCGATTGATTGGTTAAGAAAAATTAGTTGATCTAGATTTATGAATTATTCCAGATAATTCATTGGTAAAATGGAAAGAATTAAGGGAAAAAGGGCCCACAGGGAATAAATGAGAAGATCAAAAGGTTGGAAGAAGAAAGGATTTTTTGGTTAGACACATGGAATTGGCTAAGCATTTTCTTTGAACAAATATAGAATCAGAATGGATGGTTTTATGTTTATTACCAGTTCTTCCTCCTGAGTTAAGACCTATCATTCAGATAGATGGGGGTAAATTAATGAGCATGGATATTAATGAACTCTATAGAAGAGTTATCTATCAAAATAATACTCTTACTGATTTATTAACAATAAGTAGATCTACGCTAGGAGAATTAGTAATGTGCCAGGAGAAATTAGTACAAGAAGTTGTAGATACTCTTCTTGATAATGGAATCCATGGGCAACCAATGAGAGACGATCGTAATAAAGTTTATAAGTTATTTTTAGATATAATTGAAGGCAAAGAGAGAAGATTTCGTGATACTCTGCTTAGTAAATAGGTTGATTATTCAGGGTGTTCCATCATTATTGTAGGTTCTTCACTTTCATTACATCGATGTGGATTGCCACGCGAAATAGTAATAGAGCTTTTCCAAACATTTGTAATTTGTGGTCTAATTAGACAACTTCTTGCTTCGAACATAGGAGTTACTAAGAGTAAAATTTGTGAAAAAGAACCAATTGTACGGGAAATACTTCAAGAAGTTATGCAGAGACATCCTGTATTGATGAATAGAGCACCCACTATGCATAAATTAGGCATACAAGCATTACTGCCTGTTTTAGTAGAGGGTTGTGCTATTTGCTTACATCTATTAGTTTGTAAGGGATTCAATGCAGATTTTGATGGGGATCAAATGACTGTTCATATACCTTCGTCTTTGGAGGCTTAAGCGGAGGTCTGTTTACTTATATTTTCTCATATGAATCTTTTGTCTCCAACTATTGGAGATCCCATTTTTGTACCAACTCAAGATATGCTTATTGGACTCTATGTATTAATGAGCAGGAATCATTGAGGTATTTGTGTAAATAGGTATAATCCATGGAATCGCAGAAACTATCAAAATCAAAGAAGTCACAATCATAACTATAAGTATATGAAAGAACCTTTTCTTCTAATTCCTATGATGCAATTAGAGCTTATCGGCAGAAACAAATCAATTTAGGTAGTCCTTTGTAGCTCTGGCGGTGACTAGATCAACACGCTATTGCTTCAAGAGAAACTCCCATCAAAGTTCACTATGAATCTTTAGGCAATTATTATGAGATTTATGAACACTATCTAATAGTAAGAAGTATAAACTGAACATTCTAACAAAACTTCAGTTAAGTTATGTTATAAAAAGGATTCTTACATTTTTTCCCTCATGCTGAGAAAGCATTCGTTCTTCAGCCTAGTTCCTTTTCTCAAAAGACTACAATTGGTACATGCAAAAAATAGGCCAATTCTGCGATTTTTTGTTTAATTTCTCGTAGAGTCAAATTTTCATTAGTATAGGTCAACGAAATAGCCCCCCAGCCTCTGATGTCCATATAAAGGACACGACGAGCATAAATACCGTCTTTAACTTCTATTCTAATAGATTGAATATCGTTTATCAAGAATTGGAGGAATATGCAACAATTTTTTCCAGGAAATCCCCAACGAAAAATACACACTATTCCTTCCTTTTTATCGAATCGATCGTAACCACTACCTATAATCTAGGAAATTGTGCACCACAAATAGGAACTAATAAAGAGACCCACGATCCCGTAGAAAGACATCACGATCCCTTATGGAAAAAAAATGATTTGCTCAAATAGAACAAAAGATATCAAATTTCTACCATGATAACTGGAAGTTCCAACCAATAAGAATCCTAATGAACCTAAAAAAATGATAAGGGCCCAACAAAAATTACTTAGTTTTCGAGACCCCGTCATAAGTTCTATCCATATATGTTTTGATCACCAACTCATACTTGATCCGATTGCATTCTATTGGAATTGAGAGAATACCCCAAATGATTTTGACTTTACCTTTTATTGTTTCCGAAGAAACTCTCATCAACTAGCACTAGTTTGATGTAAACTTTTAGGAGTAATTCATCAAATTGGTTAGATCTAAAATAATAACATACCCTTCATATAATCCTAATATACATATTGATATACATATAGATCCACCAACTTTACATTTTAGGCATCCAGCGATCCTGATCTATTTGAAACTAGCCAGAATTCATTTACCCATAGACCATTTTCTGCAAGCATAAGAGCTTTTCCCTTTATGTTCAGCGGAAATGACATGTTATACCACATTTGCCAAAATAAATATCTGTATTATGCTACAAGTTTAGGTTTCAAAAAAATGGATGAGATTGGGTACCCTCAGATCTAAACAATCTTGTTTTTTTGAACATGAAGAAATAAAAAAGCCATTGCAATTGCTGAAAATACTAGGCCTCTAAAGGCACAAAAATAGAGGAAAAATCGAAAGTTGTCATAAAATGGGTACCTCAATTTACTATTTGTACCTGTTATGATCTTTTTTTAAATATCATATTTTATATTTATACTAATTATAATTAAGAATTGTAATTATTAGAAATTCATAGTTATTATTAATTAATTCAATTTGAAAATTCTTATTAGAGATATAAGTATCTATATATCTAAGTGAGTATATAGAATAAGTCAAAGGAATGTAGAACTAAATAATTGGACTTATTCATCTTTCTACATGAAAGATACGTATGATAATCAATTTTATTATTTTTCTTCATTTCTTTATGTTTTGTTCTTGTCTTCTAATTTAATAAAGAAAGAGTTTCTTATAAATTATCGAAAGATTCATTAGAATGCAACACAATCAAGATTTTTAGTGAAAATGAGATTTTCGGGAGATGGAGAAAGATAGAAAACTATATATCTATCTTTTCTATCTTTGAAGTTTATTATATATGTAAGAAAAAATTCATTTTATTTTCCTAATTTCACAAAAGGAAGAACTCATGCTTTTATCTTGTTGATAGAGACTTCTTAATTAGTAATCGGGAATCTAGGTAAAAAAAAAAAAGAGTTATCCGAAACGTTTCATTCTTTCTACAATTAGATCTTAGGTCCTCAAAGAAAACTCCATTCTTATTTACTTTGATTCTGATAAGCTAACTACTTGTTTGCTACAAATAAAATAATTGAACTTAGTGCGCTTTACTTGATTGAATTGGAATTTGGTTTATTTTACGTTGCTTCATATCTAAATCTACTAGTTTTTTCATTATTTGTAACAATTCTTTACTTGGGGGGTTGGAATCTTTCTATTCCATGCATATTCATTCCTGAGCTTTTTGACATAAATAAAAGAAGTGAAGTTTTTGGAAGAATAATCAGTATCTTTATTACATTAGCTAAAACTTATTTGTTCTTGTTCATTTCTATTGCAACAAGATGGACTTTACTGAGACTGAGAATGGACCAACTATTAAACCTTGGATGGAAATTTCTTTTACCTATTTCTCTAGGTAATTTATTATTAACAACTTCGTTCCAACTTCTTTCACTGTAAAGGAATAGAATATTCTATCTTCACAACTTGTCTTAAACAAGAGAAAGAAACAAGTAAAATTATTTACAGATATTCAGTTGTGTTCCCTATGCTAACTCAGTTCTTGAATTCTGGTCAACAAACAGTACGAGCTTCCAGGTACATTGGTCAAGGTTTCATGATGACCTTGTCCTACACAAATTGCTTACCTATAACTATTCAATACCCTTACAAAAAATTGATCACATCAGAATGCATCCGAGGCCAAATCCACTTTGAATTTGATAAATGCATTACTTGTGAAGTATTTCTTCGTGTATGTCCTATAGATCTACCCGTTGTTGATTGGAAATTGGAAACAGATATTCAAAAGAAACTATTACTTAATTAGAGTATTGATTTTGGAATCTGTATATTTTGTGGTAATTGTGTTAAGTAATGTCCAACAAATTGTTTATCAATAATTGAAGAATATGAACTTTCTACTTATGATCGTCATGAATTGAATTATAATCAAATTGCTTTAGATCAGTTACCGGTGTCAATAATTGATTATTACACAATTCGAACAATTTCTTTGAATTCACCTCAAATAAAAAATGTATAAAGCCCTTAATTCAAAAAACATTTACAAATTCCAAATCAAAATAGTTTTTGGATTTAAATGAATGAGGTTTTTGCTTGGTCAATACAAAAAAATGGTTCGTTGGTTAGAATTGTAGCTTCATTTTGATTGAAAATTGATTTCTATTCGAATAATTATTTCCAAATATATAGTTTCAACCTTTGCTTTCGAGAATAAGAGTAGCCCAATAATTGTATCTATAGCAATCCAAACCACCCCTATTCATATTCTAATTTCATTCAGTTAAGAAGTATCTTATTTTTTAGGATAACTTCTTTTTCCTGGTCAGGTCAACAAAGGCATGAAATATTTTGATTTATTTTTTCTATAAAATCAAATGGATTTACCTGGACTAATACATGATTTTCTTTTAGTCTTTCTAAGATTGGGTCTTATATTAGGAAGTCTAGCAGTAGTATTATTTCCGAATCCAATTTATTCAGCCTTTTCATTGGGATTGGTTCTTTTTTGTATATCTTTATTCTATATTCTATCAAACTCGTATTTTGTAACTGCTATGCGGCTCCTTATTTATGTAGGAGTTATAAATGTTTTAATCATTTTGCTGTGATGTTCATGAATGGTTTAGAATATTACAAAAATTTTCATCTTCGGACCGTCGGGGATGGAGTTACTTCAATAGTTTGTACAAGTCTTTTTATTTCACTAATTACTACTATTCTATATACGTCCTGGTATGGGAACATTTGGACTACAAAATCAAATCAGATTCTAGAGCAAGATTTGATAAGTAATAGTCAACAAATTGGAATTCATTTATCAACATATTTTTTTCTTCCATTTGAACTCATTTCAATAATTCTTTTAGTTGCCTTAATAGGTGCAATTGCTATAGCTCATCAATAAAAAATATTTAAAATGAAGAATTCAAATAGAATCAACGGAAAAGGATTGTTATAATCCTTTAATTTGAATTCTTGTCTAAAATAGAATAGAAAGACTTTAGTTTTATATCGAGCTATAACCAATCTATTCCCTTGTTTTGTTCCAGACTTGTTAGAATCGAATCAATTGAATTATTGTTCAGATTGAAATGAATCAAGATTGATAAGGAGTTGGTTAATGATGCTCAAACATATACTTGTTTTGAGTGCCTATTTATTTTCTATTGGTATCTATGGATTGATCACAAGTCGAAATATGGTTAGAGCCCTTATGTGTCTTGAACTTGTACTAAATTCAGTTAATATCAATTTTGTAATATTTTTTGATATTTTTGATAGTCGTCAATTAAGTGGAGACATTTTCTCAATTTTTGTTATAGCTATTGCAACCGCTGAAGTAATAATTAGATCGGCTATTGTTTCATCAATTTATCATAACAGAAAATCAACTCATATTAACCAATCCAATTTGTTGAATAAATAGCATTTATCATAGAAATGAAAATTGGAATATTCATAAATTAATTCCAATTAGTAGGTTTGATATGGGTAAGGTATGATCGTGGTTGCAAAAACATAAGAAATCAAAGTATTTTGGCCCTCGCTCATAAACCAATTTGGAAGTAGATTGATTTTGATAACATCACTCATTGATTCGTTTTGTATCTAAATATAGGATTCATTTATAAGTTAGTTTACTAGACCGAAAATTTATGACGCTAAAAATGTATAGATCCAATGTCACATTCAATAAAGATTTATGATACATGTATAGGATGTACTCAATGTGTCCGAGCGTGTGCCACCGATGTATTAGAAATGATACCCTAGAATGGAGGTAAAGCTAAACAAATCACTTTTGCTCCAAGGACCAAGGACTATGTTGGTTGTAAGAGATGTGAATTTGCCTGTCCAATGGATTTCTTGAGTGTTCGAGTTTATTTATAGCATGAAACAACTCGTAGTATGGCTCTAGCTTATTGATACGTTCCATAAAACTCTACTTGAATTAGTTTTTTTTTTACCAACAAAATCTATGCTCAAATTAAAATATTTTGGGCATGGATTTTTCTAACCCAAGTGTATCTTGTCTTTACCACGAATCATTTTCATTGGTTAACAATAATTGTAGTTTTGCCAATATTTGCGGGTTCCTTAATTTTATTTTTTCCACATAGAGGAAATACAGTAATCCATTGGTATACTATATGTATATGTATCATAGAACTTCTTCTAACAACTTATGCATTCTGTTATCATTTCCAATTAGATAATCTATTAATCCAACTAGTGGAGGATTATAAATGGATCCATTTTTTTGATTTCCATTGGAGATTAGGAATAGATGGACTCTCTATAGGACCCATTTTATTGATGGAATTCATCACTACTTTAGCTACTTTAGCGGCTTGGCCAGTTACTCGAGATTCTTGATTATTCCATTTCCTAATGTTAGCAATGTACAGTGGGCAAATAGGATTATTTTCTTCTCAGGACCTTTTACTTTTTTTCCTCATGTGGGAGTTAGAATTAATTCCTGTTTATCTACTTGTATCCATGTGGGGAGGAAAGAAACGTCTGTACTCAGCTACAAAATTTATTTTGTACACAGCAGGGGGTTCTATTTTTCTTTTAATTGAAGTTCTCGGTATCGATTTATATGGTTCTACTGAACCAACATTAAATTTGGAAATATTAGCCAATCAGTCCTATCTTTTGGCCTTGGAAATAATATTATATATTGGATTTTTTATTGCTTTTGCTGTCAAATTGCCTATCATATCCCTACATACATGGTTACTAGATACCTATAGAGAAGCGCATTATAGTCCTTGTACGCTTCTAGCCGGAATCTTATTAAAAATTGGAGCGTATGGATTAGTTCGGATCAATATGGAATTATTCCCCCATGTTCATTCTCTATGTTCTCCTTGGTTGATGATAGTAAGCACAATGCAAACAATCTATGCAGCTTCAACATCTCTTGGTCAATGGAATTTAAAAAAAAAGAATAGCCTATTCCTCTGTATCTCATATGGGTTTCATAATTATAGGAATTAGTTCTATCACCGATATAAGACTCAATGGGACCCTTTTACAAATAATCTCTCATGGATTTATTAGTGCTGCACTTTTTTTCTTGGCCAGAATGACTTATGATAAAATACGTCTTGTTTATCTTGACGAATGGGGTGGAATAGCTATCCCAATGCCAAAAATATTCACGATGTTCAGTAGTTTTTCGATGGCCTCCCTTACATTACCGAGTCTAAGTGGTTTTGTTGCCGAATTAATAGTCTTTTTTGGACTAATTACTAGTAAAAAATATCTTTTAATGACAAAACTACTAATTACTTTTGTAATGACAATTAGAATGATATTAACTCCAATTTATTTATTATCTATGTTACGCCAGATATTCTATGGATACAAGATATTTAATGTTCCAAACTCTTATTTTTTTTATTTTGGACCACGAGAGTTATTTCTTTCCATCTCTATTGGTATGTACCCTAATTTCGTTCTTTCACTATCAGTTGAAAAGGTTGAAGTTATTCTATCTAATTTTTTTTATAGATAGTTTTTATGAATAAAAAAAAGAAAAATAAAAAAATCTTATCATTTACAAAAATGTTCATTGTACAATGACAAAAAGAAGGTTTTTCCTTCTTCTCTTACATTAAGTAAAAAATGAATATGAGCTGGCAAGAACCCGGTGAATCAAATATTGTAGTGATTCATCAAGTTCTCGCCAGTTCACACAAAGTTTTTTTATCTGATATGCATTGTACACTTTTCTATTCCTATTTGTAAGAAACCCTTTTTGAATTCAATTAGATGTTAATGTAAATGAACCATAACTATGTAGTCCTATTCCTAATAGAATGACCCCAAAATAGGATATCCAAATTATAAGAAATCTAATAGCCACCATAATTGCTGAATTTGTACCCTTCCATTTTATATTTGTTCAACTATGTAAATAAATCGTGAATACAATCCAAGTAATAATAGGCCAAGTTTCTTTTGGGTCCCAACTCCAATAAGATCCCCATGCTTTGTTAGCCCATACTGCTCTAGAAAGAATTCCTATTGTTAAAAAGATAAATCCTAGACTAGTAACCCGATAACTCCAATAATCCAATTGTTGAATCAATTGCGACCTGTAATAATTCTTTGGAGGAAAAAAAAGTATTTTGTAAAATATTACTTTGTTCATTCATGTATTTGATTTCACCAAAGAAAAATGACTCATTTAAATTTACTAAATGATTACTTGTAGAAAAAAACTTTCTCTTTTTTCTAACTGTAATCACTAGAAGTGATACTGATAATAATGATCCACATAAAAGGGCCGCATAGCCTAATATCATCATACTTACGTGCATTATTAGCCATTCAGATTGAAGAGTGGGTACTAATATTGTGATTCGTGTATTTCAGTTAAAAGACCTGAAGTAGCAAAGCCCTGGGTGAAAATAGCACTTGGGCCAATTATTGTGCTTAGAAGATTTTGATTTTTTTTAAAATATGGAACTATATGAATAAGGGAAAAACTCCATGAAAGAAAGATTAACGATTCATATAAATCACTTAGTGGAAAATGTCTCGAATAAATCCAACGAGTAATTCACACTCCTGTTATACTGAAAAAAGTCATTATCACGACTTTTTCGGATGAATAATATAGTTTTATGATTTCATCGACTAAAAAGGTTATCAAATGAATTGTAATTATAATTGAAACAATCGAAAAAGAAATATGAGTTAATATATGCTCTAATGTTGAAAATATCATAAAAAAAGGAGTCCCCTAATTAGAAAATCAAAATCGGGAATTGAATTCATTGTAGGATCTATTTACTTTTTTTAGGAAATGCTATGCTGCCACTTGGGCTTGAACCGAGATGCTCTAGCATTGCTTCCTAAGAGCAGCGTGTCTACTAATTTCACCATAGCGGCTTGTCTTGAACTCATAATAGCCTATGAATAAGCAATCGTCTAGATTTAAGAATTAAATTGGGTGCAATATTTTTTAGGAAAGATTCAAATTGCTAAATAAAAATTCGTTCAAATGGGTATTTAAAGGCTCATTATTTTAGTTTAGGGTCTTAGTTTTATTGTGTATTTTATACTCTCCTCGACTTGAACTCTTGTAAAACGCGATAGTGCTACTATGAATTAAGGGATAGAACCTCCCCAAAAAACATTTTTCTTTTAATGAAATGTTTTTGATTTAGTTGATTTCAAAAAGTGAAACCAAAAAATCAATTTTTTCAATGACAAAAAAAGAACCTATTTTGGATCATTCAAAATTGACACAGATTTATCCAAAATATCTTCATTAAGTGTTTTTGCCTAGATTGCTGGCGAGAGAAATATGAGGGTCTATATAGGAATTCAGAGAAAATCTAAAAGTAAAAAAGTTGCAAAAAAAGGTTTAGAGTTTTAATCATAATCAATCAGTTTCAATGATTTTAGTAACGAAAATTTTCTATCCGCCTTTATATAGAGAAAAAGTGGATCTATAGAAAAAAGAAAACCTTAGATTATTGTAACAAATAGGTTGATGGGGAAAATAATACTCCCCACCTTGGAAATGAGAAAATATACTAAAAAGAAATTTTAATATCTTGTGTTTTTTTATCAACAAAAAGAAAGGATTCTTTTTTTTTCGAATTCGGTAAGGTAAACAGAAGAATTCTTATTCTACATATTCGAAGAGCGGAACAAATTCCATTTCTTATTGATTAACTTAACAAGGAATGGAAATTGGGAATTTTATTTTTGGAATAAAATAAGTCAATTTTTGAGTTAGGCTGATTCAGATTATTCCAACATGTTATGTTTTATTATGTATTTTATTTTATTTTTGTACGAAAAAACCTTTTGAATTCCCGATAGAAAGAGATTTCCCTAAGGAAAACGCTTTTAATGCTGCCCAATACCCCTTCCTTTTCCAAAATGTTTTACGAATACGCTTTTTTGATGCAGAAGTACGTTTTTTGGAACTGCCATTTAAATAAAAATTAAGAGATTACTCATTAATATAGCTGGATGTGAAAGACATCTATTGTTCAAAAAAAAGTTTGCACTTTTCTAATTCATTATGTATTTCTTTTCTAGATAATATTTTTTTTTTCTAAAAATCAAAAAGAATAGATAAGATGGGTAAAAGATATGAGAAAATAGCACACGATATTACTAAAATTAGAAAAAAAAAAGAAGAATATTCTTCTTTTTTTTTAGTCACTTGTCAAACTCAAGAAAAATATGCCTAATTTGACTTGAATTTTCAAATTCAAAAGAGACTAGTAATTAATCTCTTTCTTTCATATGATTTGACCAATTGTAACTTCTTGATTTGAATATTTGAAGTATTTAGCAGAAAGAATAAGTAAAAAGAAATAATTCTATTTATGTTAGTTTAAGTTAGTGCATATCTTCATTTTTGATTGATTTCTTTCAAAAGAGGTATGGTCCAGTGAATTAGAAACAATTAATAGTAATTAAGAATTAAAAAACTTTTTTTATGGAACAGACGTATCAATATATGTGGATCATACCTTTTGTTCCACTTCCAGTTCCTATGTTAATAGGAGTGGGACTTCTTCATTTTTCCGACAGCAACAAAAAATCTTCGTCGTATATGGGCTTTTTCGAGTATTTTATAGTTAAGTATAGTCATGGTTTTTTCAATGAATCTATCTATTTAGCAAATAAATAGCAGTTCTATATATCAATATGTATGGTCTTGGACCCTCGATAATCATTTTTCTTTAGAATTCGGCTACTTGATCGATTCACTTACTTCTATTATGTCAATGTTAATCACTACTGTTGGAATTAAGGTTCTTATTTATAGTGATAATTATATGGCTCACGATCAAGTATATTTGAGATTTTTTGCTTATATGAGTTTTTTCAGTACTTCAATGTTGGGATTAGTTACTAGTTCGAATTTGATACAAATTTATATTTTTTGGGAATTCGTTGTAATGTGTTCCTATCTATTAATGGGGTTTTGGTTCGCACGACCTCCTGTGGCAAATGCTCGTCAAAAAGCTTTTGTAACTAATCATGTAGGGGATTTGGTTTATTGTTAGGAATTTTAGGTTTTTATTGGATAACAAATAGTTTTGAATTTTGGGATTTATTCAAAATATTCAATAACTTGATTTATAATAATGAAGTAAATTCTATATTTGTTATTTTGTGTGCTGCTCTATTATTTGCCTGTGCAGTTGCTAAAACTGTACAATTTCCCCTTCATGTATGGTTACTTGATGCTACAGAGGGACCCATTCCTATTTCGACTCTTATACATGCTGCTACTATGGTAGTAGCGGGGATTTTTCTTGTAGCTTGCCTTCTTCCTCTTTTCATAGTTATACCTTATATAATGAATTTAATCTCATTGACAGGCATAAGCACAGTATTATTAGGAGTGACTTTAGCTCTTGCTCAAAAAGTCATTAAGAGGGGTTTAGCCTATTCGATAATATGTCGATTGGGTTATATAATGTTAGCTCTAGGAATGGGGTCTTATCGAAGTGCTTTATTTCATTTCATTACTCATGCTTATTCCAAAGCATTATTATTTTTAGGGTCTGGATCTGTTATTCATTCAATGGAAACTATTGTTGGCTATTTGCCAGATAAAAGTTAGAATGTGGTTCTTATGGGCGGTTTAACAAAATATGTACCAATTACCAAAACCTCATTTTTATTAGGTACACTTTCTCTTTTTGGTAGTCCGCCTCTTGCTTGTTTTTGGTCAAAAGATGAAATTCTTAATGATAGTTGGTTGTATTAGCTAATTTTGCAATAATAGCTTCGGCCACAGCAGGATTAACCACATTTTATATGTTTTGGATCTATTTACTTACTTTTGAGGGGCATTTAAATTTTCATTTTCAAAATTACAGTGGTAGCCAAAATACTTTTTTCTATTCAGTATCTCTATGGGATAAAGAGTGTTAAAAAAGAATTAACAAAAATGTTCATTTATTAAGAATGAATAATAATGAAAGTTCTTCTTTTTTGTTTTGAAAACGACATATCGAAGTGATGAGAATGTAAGAAAAAGAACTAGGGGATGAACTTTTATTAATATTGTTCATTTTGATAATAAAAAGCCTTTTGCCTATCCTTATGAATCTGACAATACTATGTTATTTCCTTTACTTGTATTAGTCTTATTTGCTTTGTTTGTTTGATCTCTAGGAAATTTTTTTAATCAAGAAAAAGGAGATTTGGATATATTATCCAAATGGTTAGCTCCGTTAACCTTTTACATCAAAAGTCAAAGGATTCGACAGATTGGTATGAATTTTTGAAAGATGTAATTTTTTTAGTCAGTATAGCTTCTTTTAGAATATTTCTAGCGTCCTTTTTATATAAACCCATTTATTACTCTATCAAAAATTTTGACTTAATTAATTCATTTGTTAAAAGAGATCCGAAGAGAAGCCGTTCAGATAAAATTATAAATGTCTTATATGATTGGTCATATAATCGTGCTTATATAGATGCCGTTTATACAACATCCTTTACTGGGTCGATAAGAGGATTGTCTCAATTAACTCATTTTTGTTATAGATGATTAATTGATGGAATTATGAATGGGGTTGGGATTATGAGTTTCTTTGTAGGAGAAGGTATCAAATATGTAGGGGTGGCCATATTTCTTCTTATCTTTTCTTCTATTTCTCTTGTGTATCAATTTTTTTATTAGTTTATTACTTTAGACTTTTTGATATTACTTTTGAATCATTTATTTAGTATATCCTGTCTCTGTAAATCAAAAATCAAATTCATCTTCCTTTCCATTCACTCGGATTTCTTCCATTTCATCGATTTTGTTCGGATCCACCTTTTCTTTCGAAAAAAAAGAAAGAGAAGGATCTTCTTCGGTAGATCCCTCTTGTTCTTGTTTAGTCCCCTTCATTTCGGAAGCTGTTTCCATTTCTACATCTCTTTCTTTCTCACTTTCCACCTTTTCTTCCATTTTTGAGGTTTCTTTTAGTTTCTTAGTAAGAATGGGTGACGGTATTCTGCCTAAATAGTAGACACAGTTAATAAATAAGAGAATAGTAAAGATCCGAGCCATAGAATTTATCAATTCTGATACAAGGTACTTATTAGATCAAATGTACTTATTCGATCTAATAGAATAATTTTGCCGTATCTAGACTAATACCAATCCAAGCCATTTCATGAATAAAATGTGACCAATTAACTAGCCAACAAAACTACTTGTTAAAAATAACATCTTGTTGTTACGTCAAAACATATAAATGTTGACTAATCTGGCTAACATTGAACTTGGTAAAATGAAATGGTTGAATAATTGAAAAATGAGATTATTCAGGAATACACATTGAATGCTAAAATTACGCATTGCATTAAATTTCTAGTAGTAGATCCATAATCAAAAAAGTGTTTGTGATTGTTCCAGAAGAAATGAAACAAAAGATATGGTAGAGCTAGGACAGTTATTGTATGAGGTCTACCCAATGCTAGATGCAGAGGTGCATAATAGATTGATATAAACATCATGAACTGTCCCGTAATAATACTAGTAGTTGTTGATACCTTTTTCTTAGTTTCTTCTTCCATAACCTGAGCTCAGAGAAGGAAGATATAAGAAGGCCCTATGGAGAATGTGGTCAGAAATCCATAATAGAGTCCAACCACAACGACCGAATTAATTATCTTCATGCATAAGGATACTAGATTACCTAGTAGAAAAGATTGAAAAATCATCACAAACCTCCCTTATTTCTTTTCTATTACAATTTCTGGATTATTATATGATGATTTTTCAACTTTCCATATATAGAAACGAAATAGAAAGAGGTAGACTAGAAATTGACACCAAAGGGGTGTTAAATGAATGGAAATGGGATTGGATGGAATATAATGAAATAGAGCCACTTTGAAGTTCCCTCTGAAATGAGGTATGGAAAGGAGCTACTATGAAGAAGTTTCAGGAGTTACGAAGGAGGGTTCGAGCTCATATTGGTCATAGGTTGAGAATAGGAATTAAACTCTATGAGATATAAACTCCCGTTGTTCCTCAGTAGCTTATTGGAGTGGTAGAGCGGTCAGTAGTTGATCAATTGGTCGTAGGTTCAAATCCTACTTGGGGAGATTTGATTCATTTTGAATTAACGAATTCAGAATAAAGGGGCTCACTTTGACTGTTAAGAGTAGAGAACCTATTCCCTATCTTTGTTTCTATCACATCGTATCCCATTCTGTTCTGCAAGATTTGAAAATGACCATCAATACCTCGGTATAGGTCCTGGATAATCCTTTCCTCTATAGCCCTAGGGCTATTTACAACAACCAATTAAGAATTCTCAGATGTACTAGCATTGCATCTTTGATGCAGCCATCAATTCTCCCGAGAGTTCACAATTGCCGTGAGCAAACATATTAATGACGAGGAAGGCATTTTTGTTATGCCACTAATACTTGTACTTGCTTGCCTATTCTGCCCAAGCCTGGTAGAGGAAGAGTTACGGGGTGTAAAACAAAAAAATAGGCTGATGAGCTGGGGGCATACTATATGTAATGATTCCATCATTCACGATAAATAATAAATAAAAAGAAAAAGCCATTCCAAAGACCCACACCCAAGTTCCATAGCTTTTGGTCCACTATCCCGATCATTATTTTTCTACCCCCAGAGGGAAAGGTACTTCCTTTTTAGGCCAGTTGTAGGTGATGAGGGATTTAAACCCTTGACACCGTGGTTTGTAGCCACGTGCTCTAATCCTCTGAGCTATAAGCCCCACCCCGTCTCCACTAGATCTGTTCCCAGGAGTACCCTAAAAAAAGTAACCTTTTCTCTTTCAAGCCATTTCGGGTTAAGAAGATGTGAAAGTGCATTTATCTCTATAAGAATGGTGCGTTTTGAGGTGTGAAGTGGGAGAGAAGGGATGTCATAATTGGGGTTTTGAATAAGACAACCTTTTGATTTTTCATTTTATTCATTGAAAAAGTAATAAGAATGAGAGGTGTTAAGCTTTTTATCATCCTGGCATTGAGCTATTTTTCTGCAGGACCTCCCCTACAGTATCATCATCGTAATAGAGTTTAACCACCAAGTTCAGGATAGATTGGTGTGGTTTCTCTATGCTTAGGACACTAGAATATCTAATCATGAATGAAGAAAGGCATGAGATAAAAGCCTATTGGCTAGTAATTGTAAGGCCCTAATTCTTAACTAGAAGGGACACCAAAGGCCCCTGTCCTTCCATCCCTTGGGATAGATAGAGAGGGAGGGCAGAGCGTTTGGTTTTTTCATGTTGTCAAAGAGTTGAATAATGGTTTTTCATGTTGTCAAAGATTTGAACAATGAAAATAGATGGCGAGTGCCTGATTGAATTGATCAAGTCATGTAGGAACAAGGTTCAAGTCTATCGATTTGTTAGGATGCCTCAGCTGTATACATTACTACATTTCCACTTGACACCTATCGTAATGATAAATGGCTCATCTCATCGTGACCTTCTCTTGAATTCTCAAAACTTCTGTCACTCCATCCCCGCAAGGGCAGAGAACCCATCGCTGTCTCAGCTATGCTACTGAAAGCTCTAGGGAAGTCAGAATAGGAGAGCACTCATCTTGGGGTGGGCTTACTACTTAGATGATTTCAGTAGTTATCCGCTACGCACTTGGCTACCCAGCATTTACCATGGGCATGATAACTGGTACACCAGAGGTGCATTCTTCTCGGTCCTCTCATACTAGGGAAAGGTCCTCTTAATGCTCTAACACCCACACTAAATATGGACCAAACTGTCTCACGACATTTTGAACCCAACTCACATACACTTTAATGGGTGAATAGCCCAACCCTTGGAACATAATACAGCCCCAGGTGGCAAAGAGCTAACATCGAGGTGCCAAACCTTCCTGTTGATGTGAGCTCTTGGGGAAGATTAGCATGTTATCCCTAGAGTAACGTTTATCCATTGAGTGAAGGCCCTTCCACTCGGCACCATCGGATCACAAAAGTTAACTTTTGTCCCTGCTCGATGGGTGGGTCTTGCAGTTAAGCTCTCTTCTATCTTTGCACTCGAGGGCTAATCTCTCTTTGGCTCGAGGAAACCTTTACACACCTCCGTTACCTTTTGGGAGGCCTACGCCCCATAGAAACTATCTACCTAAGACTGTCCCTTGGCCCGTAGGTCCTGATACAAGGTTAGAATTTTAGCTCTTTCAGATTGGTATCTCACTGATGGCTTGGGCCCCCCCGAAAGGAGGCCTTCTTCGCCTTCCACCTAAGCTGGGTAGGAAAGGCCCAAACCCAATCCCAGGGAACAATCAAGCTTTATAGGGTCTTTCTATCTAGGTGTAGGTAGTCTGCATCTTCACTGACATGTCTTTTCATCAAGCCTTTCACTGAGATAGTACCCAGATTGTTATGCCTTTCGTGCAAGTCAAAACTTACCTGATAAGGAATTTTGCTATCTTAGGACCATTATAGTTACGACCGCCATTCACTGGGGCTTCAATCACTGGTTCTCTTATCATCAGGTCACCAACTTCCTTGACCTTTCGGTACTAGGTAGGCGTTAGCCCTCATACATGATCTTACAACTTTGCAGAGACCTGTATTTTTGGTAAATAATTGCTCGGGCATGGTCACTATGACCCTCTTTGTGAGAAAGTAGCCTTTCTCCCAATGTTATGGGGCTATTTTGCCTAGTTCCTTAAAGAGAGTTGTCTCGCGCCCTTAGGTATTCTCTACTTACCTACCTGTGTCAGTTTTGGGTACAGGTACACTTTTGTTTAAAGGTCATTTGAGCTTTTTCTAGGAGTATGGTGTGGATTACTTCAGTGCCGTAGCGCCTGGTGCTAGAACATTAGCTCGAGGCATTTTCTCTACCCCTTCTTACCCTAAAAAATTAGGCACACCTTATGTTCTTGAACCGATAACTATCTTTCAGCTAACCTAGCCTACTTCGTCCCTCAGGACCAACAAAGGGTAATACAAAAATATTCACCTATTGTCCATCAACTACGCCTTAGAGAAAAGCCTCTGCACGAGTAGGGGTGGACGAAGCGTAAGCGAGAATGTCGGCATGAGTAACATAAATATCAGTGAGAATCCAATGCCCCAAAAACCTAAGGGTTTCTCCGTAAGGTTCGTCCATGGAAAGTGAGTCAGGTTCTAGAATTTGACTTCGTACCACTGAAGCGTTTATTCGCATGCTTGAAAGATAGCCCAAAAATTCAAGGGAATGATTGGATAATTGATTTATAGAAATCCTTCTTAGATGAAACCATAGCGAAAAATGCCATTGCCAAAAAGTGACAAGGTAACACTTACGTTAATTAGTGAAAAGAGCTGTTCTTTTTGAAGCTAGAATGGATTTTTTTTATATCTAATATAATGCATGCAAGGTTCCTTGACCAACGATAGGTTTGCCTGAAAATCCTTAACCTTAACAAAGACGTTCACAAGACGTTCTCCTTTTCTATAGAAAAAGATTCGTTTAAGAAGAACTCTAGAAGATGTTGATTGTAAATGAGAAGATTGGTTACGTAGAAAGATGAAAATGGATTCATATTCATATACATGAGAATTATATAAGAATAAGAATAATCTTTGATTTATTTTTGAAAAAGAGGAACTGACTTTCTTTGGAGTAATAAGACTATTCCAATTACAATACTCATTGAGAAAGAATCGTAATAAATGCAAAGAAAAGGCATCTTTTACCTAATAATGAAGAGTTTGAACTAAGATTTCCACATGAACAGGTTGGGGTATTAGTATATCTAACATAAAATTTAAATATGAAAAATTGTCCTCTAAAAAGGGAAATATTGAATGAATTGATTGTAAATTCTGAGATTTTACTATCTTTTTCCCTTCTAGACAAGATATTAATCATAGACAAAATGGAATTTCCACAATAAAAGCAAACCCCTCTGATATGATTGGAAAATACAAATTCTTGTTGGACACCCCAAACGGATTTTGGTTAGAATCATTTGGAGAAATAAGAAAATGATCCTATTGATAAATTCTAGTAATTAACTGTTTCACAATCAGTAAACTGGATTTATTGTCATAACCCAAATTTTCTGACAAAATAGATCTACTGAAACCACGATCATGAGCAAATGCATAAATATACTCCTGAAAGATAAGTGGATATAGGAAGTCATGTTGTTGAGAACTCTCTAGCTGTAAATATCTTTGGATTTCCTCCATTTGAAATTTGATTTGAATCAAAGGTAGAAGATTTTGGGAGTTATGAAATGATGCATAGTGCGATACAGTCAAAATAAGGTATTCTAGTAAGAATAGATATCTCGGAGACAGGTAAATTTATCAACAGATTCTCTACCCTCTCTTGTTTCCATTCATTTCATTTAATTTGTCTATGTTATAGGATAACTAGATGGTTAGAAATATTTTATTTTGTAAACCTTATCACTCTTTTGATTTTGGAAAAAAACTTTCTTTATCAATATACTACTTCTTTTACACACACATCTCCATTCTAGAATAGAGAATGCCAATAGTTAGGATTCATTAAAAAAATATAGAATCCACTTATGGGGGGGAAAGTCCTTTCTGTATCAGGCACTAATCTATTTTTAACATCTAATTAGAGCGGAAAATTATTCAAATTAAGAATAGAAGCTAGTTGCTTTTTCTTTTTGATAATTAATTGAAGCCATAAGGCCCCTATTTGTTTATTCATTCGATCCAACTTTATTTTGTTCCGTTCCAAGAGTTTGAACAAAGTTTTGTATTTATCCGATAAGAATCAAATGTCCTCAATATTCTCCATTGATACAACATGCTATTTTTTCCATTTATTCCCTTTCAGGATCAGTCACGGTCTTCCAAACTTTACCAATGGTATGGAAAAATTCCTCACTTCATCCAAATGTGTAAGATTCTAGCCACACTAAAAAACCAAGTACTCTACCATTGAGTTAGCAACCCGAAGAAAATATAGATTAAACAAAATTTCAATAAAGGGTGTATAGATACAATCAAAATCAATTAAATTAAATTTAAACAAAGAGAAGGGAGATTATACAAGCTAATCAAACCATTGCGCGAACAAATCTAAAAGAAACAAATTTTCTAATGGATTCGAAACATAAAAATGAATTGATTAGATGAAAATACAAGAAATTCACAAATAAAAGAAAAAAAATATACAGAATTGTAAAAATTGATGGAGCACCCCTTATGTTATCTACCTTTTTCAATCAAAACAACTTCTTGTATCAAAGAAAGCATCATTTGAATAAGGTAAAGTAAAAAACCTATGGGATGGAAATAGACACAGTTCATTTATCATGATGAATTATATTTGTTCGATACACTGTTGTCAATATAAATGTTGAGAAAAGAATACAGTGGAAAAAGGGTGGGGGGGAGGAAATAGAAAAAACAAGTAGAGAAAAATTATACAAAGTTATATACAAGTCGCTACCCCCCCCTTGGTATTTCTTTAATTGAATTTCATTTAATTAGACGGAAGTTTGTTAAAAACTTCTGCTTTCTTTAAAAGATTCTGAACAGTTCTTGTGAGTTGAGAACCTTTTTCAAGGAAATATAGAATAAGAGGAACATTTAAATAAGTTTGATTCTTCATTAGATCATAAAAGCCCACTTTTCTAAGATCTTTTCTTTCTCTTCGGGATCGAACATCAATTGCAATGATTCGATAGATGGCTCATTGGGATAGATGTAGGTGAACAATATCCCCTAGAACTGTATAGGGAGTTTTCTCCTCATACGGCTCAAGAAAAAATGATTTGATTCAAAGTTTTGTTTATGTATGCAATTCTAATAAATTAAATGACAAATGGACCTCTAAAATCAATTAGACTATGATTTCAATATTTTTTTATTTTTTTTTTCTTCCTGAAAATGAAAAAGAAACCATTTGTACTCATAACTCAAGTTGGATAACTCTCAATTGAGTGGTCTTTACTCCCTTTTGTTTGTCTCGTTTAAAATTCTATTTGTATTCTTTTGTCTAATCCAGTTATTGAGACTTTCGAGACAATTAAAATAGTGTTTCCTTGTTCTTAGATCCTTTATCCTTATTTTAAATCATTGGGTTTGGACATTACTTCAGTGCTTTTTAATCCTTTCAAAATGGCAGCAACATACCCTTTTTTGATTTCTTTCTATCAAAGAATCCTATGGACAGTTGATTCCCGCATGATACACTTTGAATTGAAAAATTTTGATCAATTCCAACAAGTTTTGCTTTTGAATTGGAAACTTGCTCGAATTGGATCCTTTTGATTTCTATATGGAAGATACATTTATGAAGTTGTTTCAATTGATTAATTGGCGTTAACCCTAGATCCTTGCCCCCCCAGAAATGAATTAATCCTTTCTACTCGAGCTCCATCGTGGACTATTTACAACCCACCAAAAATAGATGGGTTCAAGTGTAACAGAATAAACAATGTCAAGCCAAGAGCACCCTCATTCCTACATAAATCGAAAATGGTGGATGTAAAAATCCACAACGGATCATGTCCTTCAAGTCACACATTGCTTTCTACCACATCATTTCAAATGAAGTTTTACCATAATATTCCTCTAATTTGGAATCGGTATGGAATTGATTCAATTATGGAATCATGAATAGTCATTGGTTCAGCTGTCTATAGACATCGTAATCTAGACTTTTTCGTCTATATATGATATGAAGAACAATTTTTCTGAAAAAGTTTTAGCAAGACAGCATCTTTAACATACATAAATAATATATAGATAATAATATATATATATATATATATATATATAAATGAACAACTTTTTGAATCTGCATCCGCAAATGACTCAATAGGATAGATTAAATGATTTCCTACTTTTTGAGTACGAAACATTCCACTCACAAGGAATCATTAGAAATATTTATTCAAAATATTTTTGAACTGAAGTTGAAAAAGTTTCCTATTTAGACATCATTATTTAATTTGAATGAATTTAAAGAAAATTGAACAATATGCATCACATTTGATCTTCATAGGAAGATAAGTCTTTCTTTTTTAATTGACTCATCACTGATTTAATTTAAACTAGATCAAAGAAAAGAAGAAAGAAATCCATTTTTTTTCATGAGTTGTCTAAAAAAATGATGTAAGTTAAGATTTGAATCTTTATTCTTTTCATCTGATTACGCAAATCAAAATTTTAAAAAATAAGGTGAGGTTTTCGTATCTATCAGATAAACTGAACAGTTGTCATTGCTATAGTATATATATTCTATACTATAGAATTTAAACAATTTCAGTTTAAACAATTTAAGGGATCACAAACCTTTTTCACAAAAACCCAAAAATTATTGTCATTGAAATAGAACGATATAGATAGCATATAAGCAAAACATTTCCACATTTTATATGATTGTATGATATATATTTGGGCTGAGTAATATTTCAATAATTGACTCTTTTCATAAAGTGAATAAAATAAAAGGGATAGGATAAATCACCCCTACCTCAATCGTTACATAGATTTTCAATTTTTCATTAGAACTAAAGACGAAATACCTAAATATAAATAAAATGAGATTCAAAGAAAAAATATTGGCTCCATAACATATTACTATATGATATGGAAGTTGATCGTTCATTAATGAGATTCGAACAGACACAGATATTTAAATTAATATGGATTAACTCCTATCCAATCCCCTACTTCTTTCTATGGGAATAATGGAGCATAAAAAAATGGACATGCCCTGGGACAAAAGGATTCGAACCTCTGAATAGCGGGACCAAAACCCGTTGCCTTACCACTTGGCCACGCCCGATTCTAACCTTTCTATTCTCCTTTGAGAATTAGAGGATTTTTGATTGGGTGGGTTCAAAGAAAAAGAAGGATTTTGTATTTACCTTACTTACTTTATTCCTTTTTCCTTATACCAAAAACTTAATCAAAATGCAATTATCTTCAAGAACAAAATGTCTATTATGTTTAATATCGTTAGTTTGATCTATATTAATTCAGCCCTTTATTCGAGTAGTTTTTTCTTCAGAAAATTGCCCGAAGCCTATGCTTTTTTGAATCCAATCGCAGATGTTATGCCAGTCATACCTGTGCTTTTTTTTATTTTAGTTTTTGTTTGGCAAGCTGTTGTAAGTTTTCGATGAGATCCTTAACAATAATTAATATCCTAGAAAATGCATGATTTCTTCGAGAAAAAATTCTAACAATTGAGAAAATCAGATAAGTTTTAGAGTATGAACCCTAAATTTGCACACTAAAATTCTTGGATAGTCGCCATAAATCTGGCTTACTCCCATTTCCTCATTTTTGACGTTTTTCCAAAGAAAAACCCTAACCCTATTAGGGTCTCCTACAATATCTAATTTGGATATAAATGAAAATTTTTGTTAATGAGAAATAAATGAATTTGTGACAATTCATTTCTATTTCTAGAAAAAAAAACCCTCATTTCTTGGTGTTAAAATAGGATATGTGGCAGAAAAATGGAAGATCTATTCTTTTTTTTTTTCCAAAAAATCTTCTTGGAGATTGTGTAATGCTTACTCTGAAACTCTTTGTTTTTACCGTAGTGATATTTTTTGTTTCTCTCTTTATCTTTGGATTCCTATCGAATGATTCGGGGCGTAATCCTGGATGTGAAGAATAAAATCCAAAGGGTTTTCTTGGTTAATTTTCAAATTTTCTTAGGATTTTATCGATTCCACACGTTTAACTAAGATTTTCAAAATTAAAAAAAAAATAAATCAAGTCGTCAATGAAAATGGAAAGAGAGGGATTCGAACCCTTGGTACGAATTACTCGTACAACGGATTAGCAATCCGACGCTTTAGTCCACTCAGCCATCTCTTCCAATTGAAAAAGATAATTACTACATTACACATAATGTAAGGTGTCTTTCTTTCTCTCTCTTTTTTCTCTATTCTATTATATAGAGAGTGATCCACAAATCAGGAATTTCTTTTATCTAAAAGAGGGGCTCGAACGCACCAACAATCGAACTAAAGAATGAAGCCCTCTTTGCATTAATTTTGTTCGAAAGACCCATCTTACTCTGATGGCCTAGCTTGGTCAGTACCTAGTCGGGACCGTGTTTTTGTTCCAATGAATTATAGATAAATAATGATTTATCTAATTTCTGATTTGAAAACAAAAGACTTTTTTTATTATATTCAATTGAATATTTTATATTCAAGCAACAAGAAAAAAAATGTAAATAGTCTTTTTTCTTTTTCTTGTTATATTTTATTTTCATTTTCTGAACTGAAAAAGAAACTATCAATTCTTCCACAATGCATTTTTATGTTATTATTTTAGTATTTTTTCAATCCGTATCATCTATCTTCTTCATCAAGAGAGAAAACTTTAGTTATTTAATTTAACTTAAATGAAGCCTCTTTTCCGAATCTCATTAAATTTTTATCTCCCCATGAAAAAGTTCAACACTCTCATTTTGATGATTCTTTGATAATCCTATCTTGATCATGCTCAATTATCTTGTTCGACAAAAGGCCCATTTGTATACAATAATCGTATTGTAGTGGGTATAGTTTAGTGGTAAAAGTGTGATTCGTTCTATTGACCCTTTAATAGTTAAAGGGTCTTTCGATTTTATTCATATTCCGATCAAAACTTTATTTCTTAAAAGGATTTAATCCTTTACCTCTCAATGATAAATTCGAGAAAAAAATATGCATTCTCATGATTTGTATCCATGAGTCACTTATAAATTGAAAAGTTGGATTATGAAATTGCAAAACATAATTTTTGAATTGGACCAAGACTTCCAATTGAATAAGTATGATTAAATGATCCATGGCTGAAGATAGAAAGTCAATTTCTAATCGTAACTAAATCTTCCATTTTTTTGATTCCTAAAGAAAGAAATTGAAGCAAAATAGCTATTCAACGATGACTTTGGTTTACTAGAGACATTAGAATATTGTTTTAGCTTGGTGAAAACAAAATCCTTTTCCTTAGGATCCTCTCAAATAGAAATAGAGAACGAAGTAAGTAGAAAGATTGTTAGAATCACCTTCTTCTAGAAGGATCATCTAGAAAGTGATTCATTTTGTTTGTATTCAGACAAAACGCTGACATAGGTGTTATGGGTATAATTTTGTTCATTTTGTTCACATCTTAGATCTAGGAATTTAATCATCTTCCATAAAGGAGTTGAATGAAACCAAAGTTTCATGTTCAGTTTTGAATTAGAGACGTTCAAAGTGCTAAATCGACGTCGACTATAACCCATAGCCTTCCAAGCTAACGATGTGGGTTCGATTCCCACTACCCGCTTATTTCCTTTTTTCTAAATATTCTATTAAAATTCTATTCTAGAATATAGATAATATATTATGATTTATGGTTACAATTAGTGAATTATTGAATATAAAATTCATAAAATTATCTCACATATAATCCGATTTTTTTGTTTTCAATTCAAACAAGAGGTAGAAAAATCAAAATACGAAAACAATTGGAATGAACAGCGTCCATTATCTAACGGATAGGACAGAGGTCTTCTAAACCTTTGGTATAGGTTCAAATCCTATTGGACACAATTTATTTCCATCTATTTTTGATTTCGATAGCAAGAAAGACTTTTTGCATAATTTGAATCCGAGATACTTCATTCCTTTTTTAAGCTAAAAGTGAGCAATTTATTTATGCTTGTTCCTAAAGTAGAAATCAGTCCATTTGTTCTTGAATAGCTTCTTTCAAAAGGGCTTCTGCTTCCTCAGTAAATGTCTTAGTAGAAGATATGATTTCATGGAGCTGAGGTTTATTAGTTTTTAAGTAAGTACATAATTCAACAAGAAATTTCCTTACCTGTCCAATTTTTAATGAATCAAGATAACCATTTGTTCAGATATAAATAGTCATTATCTATTCTTCTATCGTAAGAGGAGCTGATTGGGATTATTTAAGCAACTCACGTAATCGTTGACCTCTTGCCAATTGATTATGAGTAGCTTTGTCAAGATCTGAAGCAAATTGTGCAAAGGCTTCTAATTCTGCAAATTGTGCCAATTCCAATTTTAATTTACCAGCTACTTGTTTCATGGCTTTAATTTAAGCTGCAGACCCTACTTTGGAAATGGAGATACCCACATTAATAGCAGGTCTGATTCCAACATTGAATAGATTGGTAGATAAAAATATTTGTCCATTAGTAATGGAAATTACATTAGTAGGAATATAAGCCGAAACATCTCCCAATTGAGTTTCAACTATTGGTAAGGTGGTCATACTTCCTTCACCTAAACTAGAACTTGATTTAGCGGCTCTTTCTAGAAGGCATGAATGTAAATATAAAATATTCCTTGGATAAGCTTCGCAACCTGAGGTTTTCGTAATAGAAGAGATATTTGGCGACAAGCTTGTGCTTGTTTGGAGAGATCATCATAAATGATTAAAGTGTGTTGTTTACGGTACATAAAATATTCAGCTAAAGCAGCTCTTGTATAAGGAGCCAGGTATTGTAATGTAGCAGGGGAATCCACCGTCTTGGCTACCACAATAGTGTATTCCATCACCCTCCTCTCCTGTAAAGTAGTTACTACTTGAGCCACAGAAGATACTTTTTGCTCGATAGCTACATAAACATATATTACATTTTGATCTTGTTGATTGAGAATCATATCTATAACTACTGCTATTTTACTGGTCTATCTGTCTCCAATAATTAATTCTCACTGACCACGTCCTATAGGGATCATCGAATTAATAGAAATAACCCCAGTTTGAAGAGGCTCATATACGAAATGCCAATAAATAATACCTAGAGTGGGAGATTCAATTAATCAAGATTCAAAAGCTGAAATTTCACCTTTGCCATCAATAAGTTTAGCCAAGGCATTTATAACACGGCCCAAATAAGCCTCACTTATGGATATTTGAGCAGTTCTTCCTGTTGCTCTTACAGAACTTCCTTCTTGTATCATCAAACCATCACCCATTAATACAACACCAACATTATTTGATTCCAAATTCAGAGCAATACCTATTGTACCTTCTTAAAATTTAACTAATTCACTTGCCATTACTTCGTCAAGACCATGAATACGAGCAATACCATCACCCACTTGAAGTACGGTACTAGTATTTACAATCTTGACTTCTCTATTATATTGTTCAATACATTCACAGATAATATTGCTAATTTTGTTGGCTTGAATGGTTACCATGTGTTTTTCTTAATTATTGTTTGAAAAGAAAAAAAAATGCCTAATGCTTATAGTAGAAAAACTAATTAGTTATTTCTTTCATCGCTCCCAACATGCCAATATTAGCTCAATGGTACATAAATGTAACTCGTTGTTCAAACAACGATTCAGAGTTCCTAGAGCTCCTTGTAAGGCTTGCTGGAAAACCCATTGTCGGACTTGATTAATCACCCTTTGCTGTTCAAACTGAATCGTTTCATTTTTGCAATTTTCTAATAGTTCCAAAGTTTTATAAGTTGAATTAATCAAATTCAATATTTCTTGCTCTATCTCAGAGTATCTATTCACCCGAAACTAATCTACTTCTATTTCCACTTTCCGTAAGCGGGCTCGGGTTTTTCCAACTGTTCAATGGCCCCCTATGCAGTTATTCTAAATTTTGAATAGTATTTAAGATCCTCTATTTTTTATTATCTAATAAATCACTTAATGAAAATAGATTATCTTTCCATTCATTTTAAAACTTCCATAATCCCTTCCTGAACTAAACATGAATCTTTCGATTCATTTGGCTCTCATGCTCAATTACTTAGGGTAAATTCTCATACCTTTTTTTATGAATGTAATGAGCCTATCCTTTCTTCTTTATTCATAGTACAAAAAAAATGAAAAAAAAAATGAATCTAATGCAAAACCAAAATACTTGGAGGACTCTTCTGACAAAATAAAAAATATGTAATTGTCAGCAAAGTTGTTTCTTTTTTTTTCTTCAGTTCAAATCCAAAAAATTCTTCTTACTTATACATAAGGCATAGGTCTATGATTCAGCATTGGATTAAAGAAGAAAAATGCCCTTTTTTTGAATAAGCGATTCAAATCATTTTATCGAGATGAGTGTTCTATATCAATAAAATATTCATTTTAAAACCATCTCTATATTAACATAGTGGTAGAAAGAGTACCATGCTGTGTCTAGACTTCAAATGGTTTGCTTGAACCATCTTAACAGCCCCACATTATTGGTTGCTAGAGAATCAAAGTGAATTTGCCAACTAATCATGAAATGCTGTGGTTCTTCCATATAATTTCTTAAGAAGTAATTCCAGAGACCATGCACCTTTCTTTCCTAGTTCTAACGAAAAAGGGTACAGCTGATTGGATCCAGCCTATTCTTGAAATAAACAACTTACATACTTTCCCTTTCCAAAAAAGATCAATACACCAATCACTACACTTAGATTTATTGGATTTGTTGCTAAAATATTGGTATTAAATCTGAAACTCTTGGCAGATGGCTAGTGGCCCAAAGAAATGAAAGAATTAGTTACATTTTTCATATAATCTCCTCTTATGGATAGACTAAAAAATCAACCAGAGTTCTTTTTCTATCACTTTACCCCCCTTTATTCTTTTCTTTTTGTTTGAAATCAAATCAAAAAATATTCGAGTTATAAAGTATGAACTACCCCTTTATTATTGTATTGCAACACCTCATAAAAAGAGTTTCCCTTGGACTACGAATGGGAAGGATGAAAGCAAGTTAGTATGCTAATTCCTCATCCGCAAATCAGCCCTTCCCGTAGGTTATTTTCTCAACGAATAAAGAATTGTAGGAGTGAAATCTTGATCTAATTTGAAAAAGCAAATGACAAGTCCAAGGCAATAAAATAGGAAAAATATGTATTTTTCCTATTTCTAAGATTAAACAATTAAACAAAAGGATTCGCAAATAAAAGTGCTAACACTACAACCAATTCATAAATCGTTAAAGCTTCCATAAAAGCTAGACTAAGCAATAGAGTACCTCATATTTTTTCCTATGTCTTGAGCTGTCTCATGATACCCTAAACGACTTGACCAGCAGTAGTCCCTTGACCAACTTCAGGTCCAATAAAAGCAAGCCCTACGGCTAATCCAGCAGCAATAACAAAAGCAGCAAAAATCAGTGGATTCATGATAAATTCCTCATACCAACTAAAAGAAATGGTTAATGATACAATCAACCAATGAATTATAACTTAATTATTCCATCGATAGGATTCATCTAGTCGAAGTAACTAAGAACTTCGAATTTAAGTAATAATATTATTGAATCATCAGAACTACGTCGATATCTCTTTTTTCATTTCTATCCACAAAGTTTTGTGAATCTATAGAACTTTTGTTCTTCTATTTCTTGGTTCCGAACTATTATTTCAATTCTTCCATCTTTTCTTGATTTCACCTATTTATTCAGCCAATTCATAGCCACAACAATACGAAAAGGCTTCTATTGGAACCCACACACAGTAATAGGGCAAATAAAATAGATCTTTAGTTCATATATATCTAGTCAATACCTAATTAATATCACATATACATATCTTTCTTCCATAACGTAAACTATTAGATTCAATCAGATTCGAGAATCAATCCATTCTCCTTTTCATTTTCTTTCTCATTATTCCAACCGAATAAAATCTAAATGGGAAAATAAAATTGATTAGGGCTAATTATTTCATAGAAATATCATTATTTGATTAATCTAAATTCATGCAATTTATTATTTCTTAATATTTTCCTTTAGTCAATTGTTGAATAAAATCAACTGTAAAGTTGAATTGTTCCTCCTGTTTTTTACTTAATCACACGTAGTAAACATATATCTTATGTATGATTTGACGAATAAGATTGACTGACCAATATAATAGAAAGTGAATATTTGTCGAGAAATGGTACGATAATAAGTGGACGAAAGGAGAATTTTAGGAAATAGATATTTTAGATCTCTTTCCTTTTTTTTTTACAACTCTCTAATATCGTAATTTTTATTTTTTTTGTTCCTATTGCTTTCTATCGTATATAGAGTTTTGTATATTTCTATTTCTTAAGTAAATCATCTTAGGCCGGACATACATTGCTTTGCGCTAAGCTAAAAAAAAAGACTATTTCAATGATGGCCCTCCATGGATTCACCTATATAAGCTACGGCTAAAGTTGCAAAAATAAGAGCTTAAATACCACTTGGAAATAATCCAAGAAACATGATAGGGATAGGAACCACTGAAGGTACTAAAGAAACAAGAACAACAACTACTAATTCATCCGCTAAGATATTCCTAAAAAGTCGAAAACTAAGTGATAAGGGCTTTGTGAAATCTTCTAAGATGTTAATGGGTAAAAGGATTGAGGTTGGTTGAATATATTTCCCAAAATAACTTAATCCCTTTTTGGTAAGACCTGTATAGAAATATGCCACTAACGTGAGTAAAGCCAAAGCAACTGTAGTATTTATATCATTCGTGGGTGCGACTAACTCTCCATGAGATAATTCTATGATTTTCTAAGGTAAAAGAGTTCCTGAACAATTAGAAACAAAAATAAAAAGAAACACAGTTCTAATAAAAGGAACCCAAGGGCCATATTCTTCTCTAATTTGAGTTTTACTCACATCTCGAATGAATTCAAGAACATATTTGAAGAAATTATGACCCCCAGTCGGAATGGTCTGTCGGTTCCGAATAGCTATAGTAGATGAACCTAATAAGATAGCAATTACAACCCAAGAAGTAATAAGTACTTGACTATGGACTTGGAAACCCCCTATTTGCCAATAGAAATGTTGGCCTATTTCCACACCAGATATATCGTATAGCCCCTTTAGTGTGTTGATGAAACATGATAGCACATTCATATTGCCCTTTGAAAATAAATCGAACTTTAAACAAAATTATTTTGATTCAACCATCTCTTTGTCTACTTGAATCGGATATTATGAATACCAACTAATATTTTGAATACTAACTAATCACATAACATCCCTAGTTATTTTTATCTATTTAAAAAAATTCACAAATAATAACTGATTCCATAATCTATTGAATTTTCGAAGTAAAAGTTATTTATCTTATTATTAATTAAGAATTTCTTATATAGCTAGAACGGCCCTCACAAATTGTGAATACTAATTTGTTAAGAATTAAGTGGATTGAAGATATAGCATCATCATTCGCTGGAATCAAAATATCTGCAAGATCAGGGACACAATTTGTCGATTAAACAAATTGTTGGAATTCCCAAAGTGACACACTCTCGCAAGGCTATATATTATTCATGCTGATCAACGATGATTACAATATTGGGTAACCCTATCTTATATTTAATCCCACCCAGATATGTTTGCAAGCGAGATAATTGTCTTTTCACCATAGCCGCATCTCTTTTCTAAAGATGATTGAGTCTTCCCATTTTTTGTTCCATTCTCAAGTCCTTGAACTTATGAAGCATCATTTCTATAGTGGACCAATTCGTTAACATCCCATCGAGCCATTGTTTATTAACATAATGACACGGGGCCTTTATTGCAGCCCATGCTACTGAATCAGCTGCTTTATTTTTGGTACCAACAATCAAAAATTGTTTTCCCCTACTTGCTGCATCAAAAACCAAATCGCAAGCTTCGAATAAAAAATGAGCAGTTCTAGTAAGACTTGTAATTTGAATACCTTTACGCTTTGCAGAGATATAATGTGCCATTTTAGGATTCCATTTCCTAGTACCATGGCCAAAATAAACTCTTGCCTCCAGCATTTCTTCCAAGTTGATGTTCCAATATCTTTTTGTCATTTTTCCCCATACCCCCTCCTTTTGTTTTTTCAAAAAAAAAAAGAGACGAGGAACTCTAAACTGAAATAAATAGTTGTTCTAATGGAACCTTCTCTTCTATCATAGATTGGTTGTAGATAGACGAACAAGCCATTAGTCTTTTCTATTGCTTACTATTTTGATTACCAAATCAATTGACTGCACCAAATACAGATAGTCAAATGAATCCGCTTTTAGAAATCATTAAATCCTTTAAATGATTATTCTGGTCTATCAGGGAAATTCTTTGAAAGAAAAAAATCAAATAATTTTCTGTGGTGAAACAAAATATCTCTCATTTTCCCCTCAAATAGATTGTTTTTTTTTTTTGGTATCCAAAGGGCTCTTGTTATGTTGTTCTGAAGGGGGCACTAATCCTTTCAATCCAGTACCAACGGGTATCATACCCCCCAAAATAAAGTTCTCTTTCAGGCCTTTCAAATAGTTATTTACCAAGATCTGATTATGAGTTATTAAATGGTAAAATGAATAAACATTCGCAATTAGAAAAGCTATTCCTAAAGGCCCCAGAGAATTCTTAATTGGAATTAGAGGATCTTTTGTAATTTGAATTGATTTTTTTTTATCCCATTGTGATGTTTTACATTGTTTAATGGACCCATTCGAAAATAATTGGATGATGACAAAATTATCAATGATTGTAATCCCGTATTTTTATTCAACAATGTATGAATAGTTCTTTGATTTTGATTAAAGGGTTGCTGAATTCTTGCCTTGCCATAAATGGAAGAAAATAGATTGATATTGGTGCAATCGGATCCATTATCAGAGAGGAATCCTGAGCCCGATGAATCATTCCTTTTTCTTATATATGAAATAGTGGATTACACCAAGTCAATTCTTAGGAAATGTCGAATCCAACCATTTGCCCTTATTTCAACAAAGGAAGCACGGGTTTCTTGACTAGAAGAACTTTTTTTGTCTTGGTCCCAATTCAATACTAAACAAGTCTGAACTAATTTAATATTTGTATCAGAAATTCTTCGAATTGGTTTACCATTTCCATAATGGATATAATTGACAACTCAAAGTTGCACATTATCCCTTTCCTACAATAGATCTGGGGGGAAAAGCATTGCTAAAGTTATACCGTCTGTTTTTTCATATGTGACGAGGCCGAACCAAAACAAAATACTTTTTCTTACTAGGTGTGATCCGTTGAACATAGATCCAATGTTTCCATTTTTTGGATTCCTCAAAATTTTGTTTTCCTATTCCTGGTGGTATCAAAGCACTGCTATGCTGGGATATCTTATCTATCTCTCTAGGAAAATAGATATCTCCAGAAAAGATTTTAAGTTCAATTCTTTTTTTTTCACTCCACTCGGACCAACCCACCTACTCGGCTTTTTATATTTAAAATAATTTGTGTATCTAGCCTAATGATACTATTGTTCCATACCATTATGGAAGAAGATCAGGGTAAGATATGCACTTCCTTAGGAATGAAAAAAAACCGATCTACTTTCAGTTGGTATTTTCGCCTAAATTCCTTGCCTCCTCGATACTCAATCAAATCCTCTTTTTTGAGGATTGAATGCATTTCTAGAGTCTCATATTTAGTAATGCTCAAACTCTTTCTTTTGTATCGAGGGCCATCGAAATAAGCAAGAATACTATTTCTACAAAAAATGCTATTGATGGGGATTTCAATCGAGACACCTGAGAGGGCATTAGTTCGTTCTTGCGTTCTCGACTCAATTGGGGTGGAATGATGAATCTATTTCATCACCTCTTTGAGAATAAATCAAAATTCTAGTAGAGAATGGTCGAATTTATGAGATTACAATGACTAGTACATATAATTCGACTAAGGTTTGAATAATCAGAAATCTTATCTTCTTTTTGACCCAGAAAATCTAAAGTAAAGAATTTTCATCTCGACGGATCATTCATTCCTAAGAGGTTAGAAGTAGATCTTTAGAGAAAGATGATCAAACAATTCCCAATCATGATCCTTGCGAATCGAATCACCCATATAATATACAAAAAAAACTCCAAATATTTGATATCTTTCTCTTTGAATAAGATCTCAATTCTAGCGATGGAACGGGAAGACCGAGGAAGTAGAAGATCATACCATGAGTGATTCGGTAGATTTGGATTCATATAGATATCCACCTATGTGGTACTTCATTGTACGATATATATAAGATCCATCTGTATAGATATCATCATCTACATCCAGAAAGCCGAATGCTTTGGAAAAAGCCTGTATTGTTTGGGAAGGGGTTTTGATTGATCAAAAAGAGGAATCTACTTCAATTGACATGCCCTTAGGCACAGCCACACATAACATGCAAATCACACTTGGGATTAGGTTATACTTAAAAAGTATTCCTTTTTCATTTTTTTTCAACTCATTTCTATCTAATCGATTTTTCTATTTTTTCTGGCTTGGCTAGGTGGGATAGTTGAGCCATTCCCATTTCTTTATGATACTAATTCAGGCAAAATCAATAGAAATAAATCTGTTCAATGAGCAGAAAAAGGAGAGAGAGGGATTCAAACCCTTGATAGTTCTTTGTTCAAAACTATACTAATTTTCAAGACTGGGGCTATCAACCACTCAACCATCTCTCCGAAAGATAATTTTGATTTTATTCCTCCAAATAGAACACGGCCATAGGGGGTAGATATTGCTACTATCTATAGAAAGATCTCAGGTGTGAATCTACGGATCGATCTATCTATCGGTATATAGAATCCAGCATGCCCATTTGGGAAATCAAAAATTCCATTTCCCTTAACTCCAGAATAGAGTGGTCAAAAGGTTAGTAATAAGTCCAATCGATTCGTGGTAAACTAAAATCCCTTGATGATGTATTTTCTTACAATTTTTTGACTGATAGAGGGATCAAATGGTATAGTTTATTTGTTGGTATCTTGGAGGATTAAAAGCATGAATCTTGTTTTCCAATTGGCAATTTTTGCATTAATTGCTACTTTTTCAATCTTATTGATTAGCGTACCCATCGTATTTTCTTATCTTGTGGTTGGTCAAGTAACAAAAATATTGTATTTTTCGGTACAACATTATGGATTGAGTTAGTATTTCTGGTGGATATCCTTAATTCTCTCATCTTTTGAACTTATTCATCCCAGATCCAAAGCCGAAATGACCCCCCCAAAAAACAATTTTCTCGATTGTGAGACACTTTACAATTTAATATTAAGCCCCCAAAATAAAATGAAAAAAGAAAATTAGAGGGGGGTCAAACTTCTTGGATGAAAAAAAATACAATTCAAATTTATTAGATTAATAAAATAATTGGAATAATCTTGAAGAGAGTCTCTGGCTCGACATTGCACAAATATGATCCAGGTATATATTATCATATATATGTGGATATATTGTGTATCAAGAATAAAAAAATATGGATATAATCGAATGGTAGAATTTCTCTTTGCCAAGGAGAAGATGCGGGTTCGATTCCTGCTATCCACCCAAGATAAAGTAATATTTTGAATATGCTAAAGGATTGGGTATAGTTGGTTGTGATAGTATAGTGAGTCTATCCCCTCTATTTTCCCTTTCCTAACACCCCCTAAAAAGGGGGTAATTAATTACTAGTTAATAGAGCCAAACCTCCAATTTTTAGATAAAATAAAAAAAGATGCTGCGAGATAGGATTTGAACTCGTGACCTCAAGGTTATGAGCCTTACGAGCTACCAAACTGCTCTACCTTGCGTTGAAGAGAAGAAGTAAAACTACTAGACAAACAAGGATTGAATGTACCCCTCTACCATATCTATACAAATAGAATAGTACATTTATATAGAATGATAAAGAGGCCCTTTATGATCAACGACCATAGAAATGAAACGAAAGGATAATCCTTACCAACTTGATCTGTTGCTCCTGGCAACAAATATACATGAACCATTTCACAAAGTATGTGTTCGGATAGTCCAAAGTTTCGATAGTTAGCCCTCAGTCTTTCGGTCAAAAAACAACGGCGATGAAGGCGTATAGGTACACTATTCTGTGGTGGGGATTGTAACTTTCCATAAATTTTCCATTTGTCACTAAATGATGAAACTTTACTTATTTCTTTTTTCGAGGATCAATGAATCAAATGATATTTTTGTTCCAATTTTTGCCTCTTCTTCTCCCTCTAAATCAAACTTTTCCTTGCCATAATGGTTCAGGTCCTATTAGTATCCATGATACAAGTCGAATCCTAGATGTAGAAATATAAAAAGGCGAGCCTTCTCTCCATTGAAAGAAATGAGATTATCATGGATATAACACATTTAAAAATTAGCCAAATTTTCCCGATGTAGAGGCAATCAAGAAAGTCGTATAAGTGAATATATAACCTACGAAAAAATGGGCTAATCCAACCAATCTTGCTTGCAAAATGGAAAGGGCCACAAGTTTATCTCTCCATCAAATCAAATTGGCTAAAGGTGTGCGTTCATGAGCCCATGCTAAAGTTTCAATCAATTCTTGCTAATATCCACGCCAGGAGATTAAGAACATAAATCCAGTAGCCCAAACAAGATGTCTACATAAGAACATCCACGCCCAGGCCGATAACTATTCATATCGAAAGGGTTATATCCATTGATAAGTTGTGAAGAGTTTAACCATAAATAATCTCTTAGCCAACCCATCAAATAAGTGGACGATTCATTAAACTAGGAAATGTTACCCTGCCATAATGTGATGTTCTTCCAATGCTAATAAAAAGTAACCCATCCAATAGTATTTAACATCCAAAAAACTGCTAAATAAAATGCATCCCATGCCGAAATATCACAAGTACCCCCTCGGCCCGGGCCATCGCATGAAAAACTATAACCAAAATCCGTTTTATCTGGCATTAACTTGGAAATGCGTACATCTAAAGCACCTTTTACTAAGATCAATGTAGTTGTATGTAAACCTAGAGCAATAGCATGATGAACCAAAAAGTCTCCAGGACCTATTGTTAAGAATAATGAATTAGTATTTTCATTAACAACATTTAACCAATCGAGCAACCAAATGCTTCGACCCGTATTGAATGCTAGGCCACTCGTTCAAGATAAAAGTACATGAACCCATATAAAGTTTTACCATGAGCCGATTATATCCATTGAGCAAATATGGGTTCGATCAAAATTTGCTTTTCTAGAGTACTAAAAGTATCATGACATCATTATGAACATAAAGTCCTAAGGTATGGAATCCTAGAAAGAGGCTGGCCCAACTTAAATGAGATATGATAGCTTCCTTATGGTCTAACATTCTTGCCAATACATTAGCTTCATTTTGCTCTAGGTTATAATCTCTAATGAAAAATATAGCTCCATGAGCAAAAGCTCCTCTCATGATGAATCTTGCGATATATTGGTGATGAGTATATAATGCAGCTTGAGTAGTAAAGTCTGGTGCCATGAATGCATAAGCAAGTAAAGAACACATGTGTTGAGCTAACAAGGAGGTAATAACCCCTAAAGAAGCTAGAGCAAAGCCTAATTGAAAATGAAGCGAATTATTGATTGTATCATAAAGACCCTTATGCCCATGTCCCAATTGCCCTCTTGAAGGAATATGTGTATCTAAAAGATCCTTGATACTGTGTCCAATCCCAAAATTAGTTCTATACATATGACCAGCAACAAGAAAAATAAATGTAATAGCTATATGATGATGAGCAATATTTGTTAGCCATAAGCTTTGTGTTTGTGGATGGAATCCCCCAAGAAGAGTTAGAATGGCAGTTCCTACTCCTTGGGAGGTCCCAAATAAATGAATACTTTAATCAGAGTTTTGAGCATAAAGATTCCATTGACCAGTAAAAAGTGGGCCTAACCCTTGGGGATGCGGTAATACATCTAAGAAATTATTCCATCGAACGTACTCCCCTCTGGATCCAAGAATAGCGATATGTACTAAATGTCCTGTCCAAGCTAAGGAACTTACGTTGAAGAGTCTTGACAAATGATGATTCAGATGAGATTCAGCATTTTTGAACCACGAAACATTTGATTTCCATTTTGGTTGTAAGTATAGCCAACCTACTATTAAGAATATGGCAGAAAAAAATAATAGAAAAAGAGCTCCAGTATAAAGATCTTCATTAGTGCATAAATCGATTGTATACCACCACTGATAAACACCAGAATAAGTGATACTCATTGGGCTAAGAGCACCCTCTCAAGTAAAAGCTTCAATGGTCGGTTGACCAAAATGAGGATCCCAAATTACATGAGCAATGGGTCTTACATGTAAAGGGTCTTGTACCCATGATTCAAAATTTCCTTGCCAAGCTACATAAAATAGATTTTCAAAAGTCCACAGAAAAATTATTGCTAATTGACCGAAGTGAGAAGCAAAAATATTCTGATAAAGATGTTCCTCAGTAATATCATTATGACTTTTGAATCATGTGCGGTAGCAATACCAAACCAAATACGACGAGTAGTGGGGTCCTGAGTTAACCCTTGGCTAAAATTGGAAATCTTAATGCCATAATGCCTTTCAAATCCTCTTAGTCATTATCCTACTGCAATAATTCTTGCTAAGAAGAATGCCCATGTTGTGGCAATTCCACCCAGAAGGTAATGGGTTACTCCTACAGTACGTCCTTGTACAATGCTAAAGGCTCTTGGCTGAGTAGCATGAGCAACTTTTAATTTATTATGAGCCCAAATGATGGATTCAATAAGTTCTTGCCAATAACCACGTCCACTGAATAGAAACATTAAACTAAAAGCCCATACAAAATGCACACCTAGGAAAAAAAGGCTATATGCAGATAATGAAAACCATAAGACAGAATTACCTAGAATTCTTGTGTCCATAAGAAATCCCGGAGCCACCCATTAATAGTAATAGAGCTCTATGCGAAATTTTTTCTCGTGATATGAGTTATTATCCCTTGATCACTTATATTGCCCCAAACATCTAACTACATTGTCCAATTGAAATGGAATATGACTATCGAAATAAAATTGTACATCTAGAATAGTCCTAAAAAGACATGATCCCAAGCCGATACTTGGCATGTACCCCCTCTTCTAGGTTCATCACAAGGAAAAAAAAACCAAGATTTGCTTTATTCGATATAAAATAGGAGCTACGAGCAAATAGAACAACTTTCAGGAGTATCATTACCGTGACATGAATCATAAATGCATGGATATGATGTACCAAAAATCCATGATTCCTAATGGAATAGGTAACAAAGCCACTTTGCCGCCCACTGCTACTAAATCACCATCCCCCCAGGTTAAACTGGTGCTTGCCGTTGCACCAGGTGCTAAAACGTAGGTGTTTTGTATCCATTGAGCAAAAACAGGTTGTAATTGTATAGCGGTATCTCTCTTCTATATGTCCATAGAGTTTTGAAAAATCTAAACATCTCAAAGATAGATAGAGAAGTAGGAATTTCTTGAATAAACCGCACTCCTTCGTATACGTCAGAAGTCTATTGATGAGAAGGGACTGGGCAAAGCTTGAACCCAATTCGTATAGTGATGAATATGAGCACAATTGAAATTCTTGGGGAGTTATACATTTATGTATTAATAAGACCATTCACTATTTCTTAAAACTTGATCTCTCCCCAGGATAAACCATATAGTCAAGAGAAACCATGAACCAGAATAGAAGAGCTTGCCCCACCTATGAGTAAATATTTCATAGTAGCCTCATTAGACCTTACATTTTTCTTGGTATATCCAGATAATAGGTAGGAGCATAAACTGAAACATTCTGGAGCTACAAAGATAGTTATTAAATCATTAGCATCGCATAAAAACATTCTTCCTAGAGTAGATGTTAATACGAATAAGAGAAACTCTGTTATAGCCATTTCTGTACATTCAATGTACTCTATGGATAGAGGAATACATAGAATTGAACATAGTAAAATAAGAAATTGAAAGATTTCATTGAAATTGTTCGTTTGGAAATTTTCTGAAAAGCTAATCATAGGTTCTTTTCTCTATTGGAACAATAGGGCCGTTATGCTCATTACTAAACTTGTTGAAGAGATGAAATATAACGAAGGTATATCTTTTTGATCAAAGGTTGAATCGATCATCAGAAGAAGAATTAGGCTAAAAATTAGGATACATTCTAGGAAAATTAAACTTTCATCAAAGAGAAGCAAATGAAAGGCATTCATAAAAATTCTCATAAAATTGAGAATGAAGTTTTCATTTTGTACATGCCAGATCATTAATTAGTAACTGCATTCAATTTCCAAAAAAAATCCCAATTGTGTCGAAATTTCCATTTTTAGAATGGAATAGGATTAAGATCAAACTTTATTCCATGGTATTTACATGAGGTTCCTCTTTAAGAAACTCCCCGAGAGGGCTTAGTTGATCTATGATTTATGTTTCATCTTTCATTTCCTTTTTGTTTGTTTCGAGAAATCTATCGATCAATTATGATTCTTTCTTTTTCTCTTGATTCATTTTGATCGAGATGTATAGATCCTGTTCATGGATTAACAAAAATGTGCAAAAGCTCTATTTACTTATGCTATTTTATGAGTCTCTTCCTTTTTGCGTGTGTCATCGCCATTCTCTTTGGCAGCATCCACTAATTTGAAACTTAATTTGAAAGCTATATTTTGACCCAAACATTTTTGGGATGCTGCTAATAACCAATGAATGCAAGTGCTTTTCCTTGTGTGGATCCTATTTCAATGGGAACTTGATGAGTCAATCCATCTACACGTTTTGCTTTTACTGCTATATCAGGAGTTACTCCATGTATTACTTGATGTAAAATAGATAGTAGATTTATTTCTATCTTTTGTTAAATTTTTTTCATGGCTCGGTGGATAATTTGATAAGCCAATGATTTTTTTTGTCTTTTAGAATACGGTTAACCAATATGTTAACTAATCGATTACGATAAATTAGATTGAATTTTGCTATTTTTTCTTCTACAGTACCTCGATGTGACATGAGCGTGAAAGGGGTTTAAGAATTAGTTTTCTTTTGATAAGGGCTAAAATCACTTATTTTGGCTTTTTGACCCCATATTGTAGGGTGGATCTTGAAAGATATGAAAGATCTCCCTCCAAGCCATACATACGACTTTCATCGAGTACGACTTTTCACAGAATTTAATATGTATCTATGAGATCGAGTATGGAATTTTGTTTACTTACTTTAAATTGAGTATTCGTTTCCCTTCCTTTCCTACTAGGATTGGAAATCCTATATTTTACATATTCATACGATTAAGTCCTTGGGTTTTCAAAATAGTGTAAAAAAAAGTGCCATGAATCATTGCTATTTGACTCAAACCTATTCTGAAAAAGTCGAGGTATTTCGAATTGTTTGTTGACACGGACAAAGTCAGGGAAAACCTCTAAAATTATTTCAATATTGAACTTTGGACATATAAAAGTTCCGAATCAAATCTCTTTAGAAAGAAGATCTTTTGTCTCATGGTAGCCTACTCCAGTCCCCTTACGAATCTTTTGTTATTGGGTTAGCCATACCCTTCACATGTTTCTAGCAATTCACATGGCATCATCAAATGATACAAGTCTTTGATAAGAATCTACAACGCACTAGAATGCCCTTGTTGACAATCCTTTACTCTGACAGCATCTAAGGTTCCTCGAACAATGTGATATCTTACACCAGGTAAATCCTTAACCCTTCTCCCTCTTCCTAAAACTAAAGAATGTTCTTGTGAATTA